>OX439481.2:1714428-1912069 GCA_949320105.2 Crepidodera aurea | reverse complement strand
AAGGGGGAACTCAAAGAATACGGAAAGAGATTAAAGTTGATGTTGAGAAAATGAGTAAAGACAATCAAGAAAAATTGAGAAAACTGAAACAAGAAATAGATGAGAATGGAAAACAAATAAGAAATATAAAAAGGAATATTCAAGAAGGCAATATGACAGAAGAAATGCAAGAAATAACAAAAAACAGAATCAAACAGATAGAAGAAAATTTAAGAAGGGAAATGGACAGCCGAGTCAGGAAGAGTTATTATTACTACAGGTACAACCCAAGGATCAACTAAATTTGATGGATATATTAAAAGATTGCATCCTAAAATATTTCTAAACATAATAAGAAATAAAATTGACCAAAATTTAAATATACAGCATTTGAGGGAAGCAATAAGGGAAAATTTGAGTGGTAATGCACTACTATGGTTTGCCAGCAGGGAATTGAGCATAAGGAATTTTAAAATAAAAAGAAAAAAAAATAAACAAAATATAAGGACATAAGTTGAAGATTAAAATGGGGCAAAATTTGTAAAATTCGTTGAATTTTTCCTATTCATTACTTTGCAAGAAAAGTTCAACGAAATTTTAGGGAATGTTGTTATGATGTTAAAATGGGGCAAAATTTGTAAGTGTATTTTAAAATAAATTATGTGAAAAAGACTTAATAAAAAAAAAGTGATAGTAGTGTTGACAGGTTTTTGAGTTGGAAGTTGATGTTAATAATTTTTATAAAATGTCAAATGTGAATTTATTAAAATAAAGATAAAAAGTATTTTGTAGAAGATTTCATCAGCATAACAGTAACATCAGTTTTTGGCTTTATCAAAAGTAGTTAATTGTCAATCATCATATTTTTGTGCGAGGGGTGTTCCAGAGCAACGTTCAGTAACGTAGTCGCGATACATATAATGTTGGTCCAACAGTGGCCGGCGAAAACGTTGGTGGAGTGATGAGAAAATAACCTATTTTTGTAAATATCAACGTCAAGGTTTGATTTTATTTAATTTCTGGAGTTTCAATCTGAAAGAATTCAATTTTAAATTTGCCGCTTTTTACAATGCAATAGAAGATTCCATAATAACCTACAAATTTTGACAACTACGCACGTCTCTGGATAAACGGGTAAACGACATAAATAATTTGCTTGTCAAATGACAGCCATCTCATAAATTCAAAGTTGAAAATACAACGTATCCAATTCAATTTCAGAAATCATGGATTTAGGTAAATATTTAAAGGAACGTTGAGTAACACTGTTAAAACGGACACTTGTCAAAATGTGCTCAAAATATGTGTAATAGTTTTGGTTTTTAAATATTCGTATGTTTATGCTAGACTTAATATTGAAACTCGGTTTGTTAAATTTAATAAATTTTCGGGCAAATATCGTTTTGGCAAGGAACATCGTGACTTTTTTTCTAAATGAAAAATGTAGGGGAAAGTCTGGCAAAGTGAAATAGGCGGGCAAACTGAAAAATCGGTATATTTTGAATTAAATATGGGTATTTTATCTTAAGTCGTTCATGTAACAGAACCAGTGTTAGTGTTATTGAATTATTTATTGTAATTTTGGTATTGTTTTGTGTAAGGAATCATAAAGAAACGGTTGGTGTTTTGTTCTATATCTGTCAGCTATATTTTATATGTTCAGAAGCATTTTAATGTGTTTACGGATCCAATTTTCCCATTTGATAAACAGGCTTGGATGATTCCTGTTGGGAAATCTATTTCTATACAACTCAGCGCAGCCCTTGAATTTTTGAATAGTCACGGCGGACAGGCCCCGTTTCCGGGACGGACAACAGCAGCGTGTAGGGCACAGGTCCCGTCAACAGAAGATCGCTCAGCTCACTCTATTTATCACTATATAAGAAAAATTGATTTTATTATTTATTGATCTGCAGTGAAGGAAAATTATAGGTCTGATATTCATACTTGGGTAAAAACCTCCACAAAAACCTGTGACCAGACTCTCGATGTGTGACAGATATTGATATCATATTTTTTCAAAAATTTTCAGTTACAAAAATAGTTCATTCGTACATTACATTACAATTTGTTCTTGGAAAATACAAAGTCATTCATTCTTTTTCTCACTCTCTCTCTATGATAATGAAAACTTAAATATTAAAACTGTCCGCATAATAAAATAGTAGCCGTAAGGGGTCGTCTCAATCTATCGGGGAAGGGAAGAACCTTTACCCGTTGTGCATAAAGCATTTCCACCCGCCAAAAAAAAAAAGATTAGCTTTAGGTTAGGTTAGATCTTTGTAATAAATAAAGAAAAGTACGATACGTGTGACATTTTGACATTTGTTACATTCTGACAGGTGTCATATTTTGACATTTGTTCATTTTGACAGTTGTTACATTCTGACACGTATCACATTTTAACAGTTGTCACGTTTTTACAGGTGTCACATTTTGACAAGTGTCCATTTTAACAGTGTTACTCAACGTTTCTATAAATATTTACCTAAACCCATGATTTCTGAAATTGATTTGGCAACGTTGTATTTTCAACTTTGAATTTATGAGATGGCTGTCATTTGACAAGCAAATTATTTATGTCCGTCAAATGAACCTTTCCTTTTTTATATAAAGCGGCAAATTTAAAATTGAATTCTTTCAGATTCAAGAGGTAGAAATTTTATTTTTACCTCATCCTTCAATGCTTATTTGTAGTTAAAATCTAAATTTTAATACATCTAATCGGCCTAATATAGTTTTTGTCTAGATAAACCTGTTCTTTTCACAGATAAGTCAGACTTTATTTATTCATAGCCGTATCGTATGTATTTTAATTGATTCAGATATTTGTATTAATATATATTTCAAAATGGCTTCATTCTAAAAATATTATCAGTCCTCCTAAATCCTTGAAGGCAGAATTATTAGTAATAGCAAGGCAACATAAAAACAAATTCAAAAAATATATTATAGATGAGATGGCCAGAGAAAAAGGAATTAAAATTCTTAGATTGCCTCCTAACCACGCAGAGTTAAATTCCATTGAACTGATCTGGTCTCAATTATTAAAAGGTTATGTTTCTCAAAACAATTAAACATTTAAATTTCCTGATGTGCGAAATTTGTTTTTGAAGGCAGTTTCAGATGTAAATAGAGAACATTGTGGAAAATGCATTGGTCATGTTAAAAATGTGGAAAATTCATTTAGGAAAGTGGATATATCAATGGATAATTTAATAGAACCGATAATAATAAACCTCAGAAAAGACAATTACAGTGATACCAGTAGTTTTAGTGAAGACAGTGACTTTTAAAGATAGTTCTTGAACTAACTTTTTTTTTAATCTTTGAGTTTAGGTAAGTACTGAAGCGTTACTTTTAATGCCAAGAGATTAAAAAAAGTTTAATCCCAACATATAATCCTCCTTGTTATTTATTGGTTAAATTTAATTCGTTCAATGTTAAAGTCTCAGATGCATAAAGTTTATTTTTATTTTTTGTAAATAATATAACTTCAAAATTTAATCTACGAAGTGCGTATATATATTTTATATGCTGTGACCTTATTTGTATTATAGAAACTTATTTTGCAAAGTACGCCTATGGAATATGACGTTATATCCCCACTTTTACTGTACTCATCTATCCTTTATAGTATATATTACTATAGAAACAAGTTATTATTATGTGCCGTTCCTAGGAAATAAAACTAAAAGCTTAACTTTTCTTGTAAATATCTCGGAAGATCGAATTTTCACAGACATGAGACCTACATTTTTTGCCGACTTAGATAGGAATTAGTCTACCCTGAAAGTTTCATTGAATTCTGACGAGTGGATTTCGAGATCCTCTGGACACACATACATACATACATACAAACCTTGCTCGTTTAATAGTATTTGATAGAATGCGTTTATTGTTTTAGGAAGAAAAAAAACAAGGGTTGCAATTTAAATACGGTATGAAAACAGGGGGGAAAATGGGTTAAATTAAAAAAAAATAAAAAATCGTACAATTGTATTAAATTGTAAAAATCGTACAGTTGTATTAAATTTATATATATTTTTAATTACATTAAATAATTTAATGTAATGTTTAAGTTAGTGCCGTTTTTCCCGTTGTTTATTTCTTTGGTATGTTATTTGAGCCAATTATGATTTTTCGTATTTTTGTGTGTAGCTCCTTAACTATTCACTTGAGATACCAAATATGATACATCGATGAAATCAGATTGTCATGTAGATTCCAAAAATGTAATAATCTACAGGGTGTCCCGTTTAAAATTCAAAAGTTGGTATCACTTCCGGTAAAACCGGAAGTAGTAAACAAACCGACTAAAATGAGGCCACTAAGGTCCCATTTAATGCCCTAAAATTTTATAATTTTATCTTGAGAAACACAGATACTGTATATATGCATGGTAGAATCCAAAAATTTTGTAGGTCCAGATATTTTTACTAGTGAGGTTATGTGGAGTAGCTTAGCTAGACTTCACTTACAAACAAATATATTGTAAAAAATTACAATATAAATAAAGACAATTTATTATTATTAATATTATAAATATTATTAATATTTAAAAAATTTTTTTGTTGGTAAACTTTAAAGACATAAATACTGGTAAAAGGGTACCGATAAAAAAATTTAATAAATTACAGATTCTTACCTCAATAACATACAGTGATGACGTACACACCGTATGAAATATTCTCTTTGTTCGTCATATTTGCACACTAACTGTTCAGATTGCAACTTTCTTAATTTTTTGTTTACATTTATCATACGATCAAACGCCAAAAAACAATTACGGAGGATATTAAACTGATTAGCAGTGGACAACAACAATCCCATAGTTAACATACCAGCTACAAGAAATGTTGCTGCAACCATTATGTAAGCCATGTGAAGGCTATAGATTATTTCGTATAAAGGAGAAGCAGTCCAATCAAAAGGATATTCAGCAGGGAAGGGTAATATCCTCTCGTTACTTAATAAAGGAATGGCTGAAATAGTTGTGGCGAACAGAATTGCTAAAATATAAATAAAAATAAATTGTGTGAAGAACAAAAATGAGCTGTTCATATTTATTCTGCTAGACATTCATAACATTGTTTAGAGAAAGGCACTATGTTTGTGTGGCAATATTCTGGAAGATGCAGCGAAATTGTCCTTGGATTGATCAGTTTTTGCAGTAATTTGCCCTATTGTTCTGTATTTTCACCATGCTAGTATAGTCTGTCCACGTAATAAGTCAGAAAGAAAGGAACACACCGTCAAAGGTACCGCCTGCCTTTGTCGCCCTATTTGAGTGAGACGCCGCAGCGCCGGCGACCTTAAAGAGAAATACAGTCATAAATCCCATGACTCCTTTCGTCAAAGGAAAGCCAAGCGCTTCGGTCTCAGCGGTACCTTTGACGGTGTGTTTCTTTATTTCTGACTTATTACGTGGACAGACAACCTGGACATTTGTCCGGTGCGGCAAATCTAAAGTGCGGCATTTAATGTGACAAAATATTGATAAGTTAAATACCTAATTAAACGAAATTTATACTTGTTAACTAAAATCATCATCTCTGTATCTGTAAATCTAGAAGGGTGGGTCACCCCACAGCACGTAGGCCACATTTGGCCCATTGTGCGTCCTTCTGAGGTTGAGCCTTCCTTCTAGCTCGTCAGCCAGCCTACTTGTTTAAAGTAGGCGATGACGTCGCCTGAAGGTAGCTCCCTCATGTTGGCATGTGTTAGCCACCGCTCGCCGAAAAGAAAATGTCTCATTTGTGAGAGTGTCGGGCATTCGCAAAGAATGTGTTCGACAGTCTCGTCTTCCTGTTCACATCCTCTACACAGTGGAGTATCAGATAACCCCATCCTGTAGAGGTGTTTTCGTAGATGACAGTGGCCAGTCAGGATACCTGTGGCTGTGCGCAGGTTCTGTCTGTTCATAGTCATGTATTTTTTGGCTGTTTCGCTGTTCGGATACTGTAATAGTTCCTTGGCTAGCTTGCAACCTGTTTCGTCGTCCCATCTACCCTTAAACTTGTCAAGGGAGTGTTTCTTCAGTAGGTCAGCCACAGCTGATGCCGATAAGCTTATGAAAGTGCCAGGTCCCAAAAGTTTTTGGGAGGCTGCTTTCTTAGCTAGAGAGTCAGCTGCACGGTTGCTTTTTGATTTTCCATGACCTTTGATCCAAGCTAACGTGACCACGTTGTTGTTGCAAGCTTCGATCAGGGCCTGGTGACATTCTAGTACTAGACCTGATGTAATCCGTGGTCTATCTAGAGCTAGTAGTGCCTGTCTGCTGTCCGTGAGGATGTAATGTTCCTACTGGTAGTCTCTTTTGCGGCGATTGAGATAGCAGTGAGCTCTGTTTGAGCTACACAGCCTGACCCCTCATTTGTTTTAGACTCATCGGTGTAGATGCACAAGGCACCTGCTGCCAATGTAGCCTCTTGTACGTTTTTTGTTATTACCCTGTAGGGTCTGTAAAAGGCATATCTTGGTGCAATCGAATCAGTGTTGGCTTGTAGCAGTGGGACCTCTCCAAGGACCTCGTGCCACAAGTTACACCTCGACTGACCAGATCCTACGTCAGGTTGTATACCTGTAGAGCGTAGCCGTGTCATGGTCATCACCACAGCTTCCTTAATAAATATATCAAGGGGGGTGAGACCAAGGATCACCTCCATTGCTCTAGTTGGTGTGGTTCTCATGCCCCCCGTTATGTTGAGGCATGCTATTCTTTGGATTTGATCCAATTTGCGTACGACTGTCCGCTGGCTAGTTTTGACTCCCCAGGCAATCGCACCGTACGTTAGCATAGGTCTTATGATTGCAGTGTAGATCCAGACCGTAACCTTAGGTGACATTCCCCAGGTGCGGCCAATGGTTCTGCGGCACTGTTCATAAGATATGTATGCTCTTTTGACTCTGTTTTCTAGGTGAGAGTTCCATGTTAACTTGCTGTCAAAGGTGACCCCCAAATATTTCACCTCTGCAGAAAAGTTCAATTTAGTATTTAGGAGCTTTGGGGCCTCGATGTTTGCAAGCTTCCTTTTATTCGTGAAAAGAACCATCTCTGTCTTTTTTGGGTTTATTGACAGTGAGTGGTCTTTGCACCACTGTTCTATGATATTGAGGGCCTCTTGCATTCTAGCACAGAGTATTCCTTCAAATCTTCCTGTTTGCAGAATCACTAGGTCGTCTGCATAAGCTATAGTGTAGAAACTGTCATCGTTGAAGCGATTGACTAAGGTGTCTAGGACCATGTTCCACAGTAGTGGTGAGATCACCCCTCCCTGTGGACAACCTTTTACAACCATGCCCCTTATGGTAACATCATCTACACTGATTTTTATTGCTCTCTTTGAGAGCATGTTATATATCCATCCATTTATTGTGTTGGGGATATTTTTATTAGCTAAGGCATTTGCTATTTTGGGAAAAGTGGTTTTGTCGAACGCACCTTCAATGTCTATGAATACACCCAAGGTGGACTCTTTAGAGTCCAGCGATCTTTCGATGTAACCGGCCACAAGGTGGAGGGCTGAATCAGTAGACTTTCCTGGGGTGTACGCATGTTGATTCGGATGTAGTGGGTTTTGTATTATCGCTACATCTCTTATATATCTTTCACATAGCCTCTCTAAAGTTTTCATTGAAAACGATGTGAGGCTAATCGGTCGATATGCTTTTGGAATGGAGTAATCCAATCTTCCTGGTTTTGGTATAAAGACAACCTTGACTTCTCTCCAGTTTTTTGGAATATACCTCAGTGCCAGGGAGGATCTGAGGATTCCTACCAGGTGCGGCATTAATGCATCCAGACCCCACTGAAGTAGGGCTGGATAAATACCGTCAGTTCCTGGTGATTTAAAAGGGGAGAAGATCGAGATGGCCCACCTTAATTTGTCCTCATCGACGATCTGGTCTGCTATTCTCCAGTCATCTTCTGTGAGGTTTTGTTGCTTCTCTTCCTCCCAGATTGCCAGATTAGTGGTTCTGGAGTCAGGGAAGTGTGTTGACATTAGCAGTTCAAGACTTTTCTTAAGGTTGGCAGTTCTAGTGCCATCCTCTTTGGTTAGTGTACCGATATGGCGATAAGGGTCTTTAGAGAGAGCTTTTTGGAGTCTAGCTGCTTGAGGAAAATCTTCGATTTCCTCACAGTAGTTCTTCCAAGCTTCTCTTTGTTTTTGTCTAACGACTTTTTTGTACTCTCTGAGGTGAGACCTGTATATGTCCCAGTCCTCTTCGAGTTTGGTATTTTTTGCCTTATTAAAAGATGTCCTTGCCATCTTCTTGAGCTGATCCAACTCTTGGCACCATCAGGAGGTGGTTCTACCGTTGAGTTCGACCCGCTTGAGGGGGCAGGACTTCTTATAGGCGTGATTTATAGCATTATGGATAGTTACAGAGTAATTTTCCAATTTGCTCATATTATTAGGCAACACAGCCTGAGGCCTTCTAGGAAGCGTTTTAAAGATGTTCTATACAACTCGCGAACATCCTGTAGTATATCGAATTGTAAATTGTGAATTCACCACTTTACCTATGTTCGGTGATATATGTATGAGGGCATTCGTGTAGAGATACCTGAGTATTAAAGGTGCGTTTAGTGACACAAAGTGTTTTATTTAAATCCTACACATTCTAAATGTGTCAAAATTAGACATTTTTGAAAAAACTGAAAATTTTCCTTAAAATAATATTTAGCCTTTAGATTCTTAATTATAGATGAGGTTCCTTCTGATACTAAACTATCCACCGGATTTGGAACTAGTGGACTTTTTTTACATGGCTCTTTGAGGATTTTAATTTACGAAATACCATCATACAAATACTGATATATTTGATAAAAATATACTTACGTGCAACAACAAAACTAATTACAATTACAGTACAGAGATTAAAAGTATACAACGTATATCCAATGTTTTCTTCATTTATTATATCATAAGGCCAATAGTTCGCCATAATACTATCGAGAAGTTTTTTGCAATCGTTGTATTTGTAGCATATAAAAGATAAGACGCTGCAGCTCTAAAAATGACGAGCTGATTTAGCAAACTATTTAACTTTAAATATATACTTGATATTATAATCGTATCAAATTTCTTAATCTTGATAAATAACGATATTTAAAGATTCGATTATTTCTAAATCTGATCTTTTTCCGAAAAATACTAGACTATCGTTATTACTTACCACCGTAGGCATTACTATAAAACCTATTATGTAAGTAGCTTTGTTAAAATCGTCAATATTTTTAAGAAGATAAGAAAGCATACCCACGAAGACATTAAATGTCAGTGAAAAACTGATATTTTCTGTAATCGACTGTATCTACCTTCTGGCCACAGGTAAATTAAATTAAGATATAATTTCGATCCCCACAAGTATAACAACGAATAATTTTGAGTTTGCATAATTCGAGAAGCAATATCTAAAATTAATTAACAAGTCAGAGACAAATTTGAAGGATTTCTGATTAAAAAAATGAATTGCGTCGAGCATAAAAAATATAAATTTGCAATTACTATATAAATAACTTACTGAATAGCACCATCTTACTAACTCTTCTTATAAAAGTGAAATGCAAATCCTACATTATAATAAAACTTTATATACGGATTTTTTTTTCATTAATTAATAATACAATTTGATCTAATGCCGTCTTTGGGTAATAAATTATTTCCATCTCAATTAACCTATTTTTAATAACTGGAGAAGGACAATTTTCGGTTGAGAAAGCAACTGATAACTATATCAGAACAGAAATCCTGGAACGGATGACATAGAAGGGGCTTTTGACAACACACCCAGTGTTGCCAGGTGAGAAAAATTTTCAGTACCACAAAATCGATGAAAATGTACTAAATTTTGTCTTAGCGTACCACTTTTCCATATTGTATTCCATATGAAAAAAAAACACATTATTATACATATATAGGTATAAACATTATGTGCCGGCTAGTGTCTAAGAAATTGTCTAAGGTGTAGAATAATAATAATAATAATAAAGTTTATTTATAGAATTTACATAGATATAAATAAACAAGGGCACCACAGAAGCAATAACATGTATCGCTTGTACGTGATATGGATAAATATATCTGGCAGGTGAAAAACTGAAAATTTTTCATAAAAAAAAATAGTAGGGATGGGGTCACTATGGGGGCCACTATATAACTATGGGATCACTATATAACGATTTTTTTTTTCGTAGCAAAACACTCTGTGGGAATGTTTTCTATAATTACAATCTGATCATGGATATCGATCAATAAGCAATTTTGTTCCAACCTAACTTAACTAGAATTCTTAAATACTAAGGTCCTACTCACTAGTGTACCTTAGGGTCTGATAATTTTAGTAACACTACCGGTAACGTGTAACACAAATCCGCACAATACTCTGTTTGTAACTAGCACTGTCACTGAACTAGTTCAAAAGGTTTGGTCCTCTTGAGCCTTCTTACTAAATCGGTATTATCAAGGAGCTGGATAACCTCAACGTTCCCATGTTGGAGCAGCCGTTGTTCATGGCTGCTGGCAGATTTAGATATAATCTTGTCAACAGTTTCTACATCCAGGTCCCTACGAAGATCACTGTTGCGACAGTACCAGGGTGCATCGACGTTGTTCCTTAATACTTTATTTTGAAAACGTTGGATAACTTGAATGTTACTTTTACTGGCGCAGCCCCAAAGCTAACTACCATACGTCCAAACGGGTTTCAATATCTGCTTGTAGAGGAGCAGTTTGTTATGCGTGGACAACTTGGAGTTTCTTCCTAATAACCAATACATCTTTTTATATTTTATACCAAGCACTTCACGTTTCTTTTTAATGTGGACTTTAAAGCGAAGTATAGCGTCGATTGTCATTCCAATATATTTTGCTGTATTAGCATAGGGAATCTGTGCGTTATTTATTCTTATGGGAATGTGTTGGTTTCGTTTATTAGTAAATTTAACATGAACAGATTTATTTTCATTTAACTTAATACGCCATTTTTTAGTCCAGGTGTTAATCTGGTCTACAGATGTTTGTAATTTTCGGTTGGCTTCTTCATGGTCTTTTCCAACAGCCAGAATGGCAGTATCATCAGCAAATGTTGCAATAGTATCGTGCTCAAGGCTAGGAATATCACTGGTATACAGTAAGTAGAGTACTGGACCTAGTACGCTACTTTGGGGTACTCTTGCCTTAATTTCTCTTAGATCACAATATACATCTTCCTGTTTTATTCTGAAATATCTGTTTGATAAATAAGAGTTCTGAATACTGACGTGGTAGTAACAAATTTAACTTGTGGTTAAGGTCCTCATGCCAGACTTTATCAAAAGCCTGGGCCACGTCTAGGAAGACGGTGGAGCAGACTTTCTTTTCCTCTAAAGACTTTTCAATTATGTCTGTGATTCTATGCACCTGGTCGAACGTTGAGTGTTTTTCTCTAAAACCAAATTGATGGGAGGGAATCAGGTCCTTTTTTTCTATTGTAGGTTTTAATCTCTTAAGAAGCAATTTTTCGTAGAGTTTCGAAATAACAGGCAACAAAGAGATTGGTCGGTATGACGTTACTTCTTGGGGAGGTTTACCTGGCTTAGGTATCATTATAACCTCTGCTACTTTCCATAGCTGAGGTACGTATCTCATCCTAAATGATGCATTGATAAGGTTGGTCAGTTTGACAACAGCTTTACGTGAGAGTTGTTTCAAGATTTCCCCGGTAATGAGATCAAATTCAGGGGCTTTTTTAGGATTTATATTTGTTTCGATTTCCACATAAACTTCTTTTGGAGAAGTAGGTCTAATGACTGAATCTTCCTGTTCTGGTTCATTCCAGTATTGGTCTCTTAACCATCGTTCGTCTGGAAAGTCTTTTCTAAGTGTTCTGCGAATCGGTTGCTTTTTGTATATTATTTCGTGCCCAACTCCCGTCTTCCTTTCTAATTGGTGGGTTATGTGTAATAGGACTTTTTAATCGTTTGGTTGCTTTCCATAGTGAATAATCGGTACTGCTGTCATTAGTTAAATTCACTCAAGTACTCACCAATCGATTCATTTTTAATACGCTGAATTTCGCGTTTTAACTGTTGTATCAGCTGGTGCTCTGGACTGTTGCCATTTTCTTCTGATTTTTCTTTTTTCTACTAGGTCTCTTATATCTTTTGGATAATTATTTCCTTTTGTTTTGTATTTAAAATCAGGGGTGTTCTCCCAAGCTGCTTGTTGAATATCTTTGACAAAACGTTCGACTTCCTGATCTAGTTGTTCTTCTGTTCTCAACGGAACCGAGAGATTAATTAACCGTTCAAGTTTGATTTTGAAGCTTTGCCAGTCCGTTCGTTTGTTGACTAATTTAGGTTGATTTTCTTTTTGAATCACACTATCACTTAGTGTAAGAAGTATGGGTGAGTGATCTGAGTTCATGTTCCAAGCTTCTTCTACATGTATATAATTTGAGGATATATTTCTAATTACAAAGAAATCTATAAGATCAGGAATTTTGTTCGGATCTGTGAGCCAGTACGTTGGCTTTCCAGTTGAGAGTGTTTCACATTTGAGATTGTTGCATGTTGCTAATAGTTCTTTACCTTTAGATATTATTAGTCTGGATCCCCAGTGGGTGTGTTTCGCATTGAAGTCTCCTCCAACTATGAATCTGTCTTCTTGGCTATCCAGAAAGTCAGCATATTGTTCTCTTTTTATAGCATGTCTCGGTGGGGAGTATAAAGCTGTGATTGTAACTTCGTAAGTCTTTGCCTTCTGCTGAATTGTCTGGATGGATAGTATAATACACCTTATAACCCTTAAATTTGATAAATGACTCCTTAGTGAAGTGCGATTCAGCAATGAGACAGATATCAATTTTTTCTAGTTCCAGGATTGTTTGTAGTTCTTGTTGGTGCTGTAGTAACCCGTTTGCATTCCATTCTAGGATTCTTAAGTGTTTAGCCATTTCTGGTTTTAGGGATTGCTCCTTGAGCGCGTTTTTCTAGGTTTAAAATACGCTCATCCATCTTGTTTAGTTTGTCCAAGATTTGTTCGAGCATATTGTCAATATTTGTACTTGTTGTACCTTGGTGTTGCGGTTTTTTGTGAGTTTGAGCAATATTTTGTATTACTGCTTGACTATAGGCTTTATTTTGGCTATAACTGTTTTGGAGGTTCTTTACTTTCTTTATTTTGTCGCTGGGGTCTAGTAGGCAGTTTTGTTGTGTTCAGTTGTTTATTTTTAATTTTTTGAATTTCTTTGTCTACCATACAGCCTCGATAGTTCGCTGGGTGACCTTCTCCACAGGGAACACATTTTGGGGTTGTATTTTTTGGCTTATCACAATCAACTGTGAGATGCCTTCCAGTGCATCTCACACATCTGGGTTCTTTAGCGCAATATTTCTGGGTGTGCCCAAGTAGATAAACTATGCCAAAACTACTCAAAGATGGCGGCCGTTTCCGGTGACGTCACTGCCGGTGACGTTAGTGGTAGCGGTGACGTCAGTGGTAGCGGTGGTCCCGGTCAATGACCCGGTGAATGACCCGGTGAATGACCCGGTGAATGACCCGGTGAATGACCCGGTGAATGACCTGGTCAATGACCCGGTGGGTGGTAGCGGTCAATGACCCGGTGAATCACCCGGTGGGGTCAATGACCCGGTGAATGACCTGGTCAATGACCCGGTCAATGACCCGGTGAATGACCTGGTCAATGACCCGGTGGGGTCAATGACCCGGTGAATGACCTGGTCAATGACCCGGTCAATGACCCGGTGGGTGGTAGCGGTCAATGACCCTGTGGGGTCAATGAGCCGGTCACTGGTCAAGGTCAATGACCCGGTCCCCGGTCAATGACCTGCTTATCCAAGACCCAGTGACGTCATGCGGGTATTATATATGTTAAAAGTAGAGAACTTGCCTCAGTATTGAGTTAGCGAGAGATGAGAACTTGTGAGTTTAGGCGAAATATATGGGCAAAAATGTTCAGATCTATTGCTACAACGGTCAATCATGACACCTCTGTTTACAATTCCTCTAGAATAGTGCAAGAGGATAATGAAATGAGAGAGGTTATTAAACTCTTGATGAGGAGTGTTAGCTATGACTTTTGGCGAGAAATTCCTGAGAAGTATCGAAAAGAACTGAAACAATTTTTACCTTGTCAAAATAATGATTATCATCGATGGAGTGACGTTTGTGGCTACCACTGACGTCACCGGCAGTGACGTCACCGGAAAAGGCAGCCATCTTTGAGTAGTTTTGGCCCGTGACGTCACCGGGACCACCGCTACCACTGACGTCACCGCTACCACTAACGTCACGGCTACAACTGACGTCACCGGCAGTGACGTCACCGGAAACGGCCGCCATCTTTGAGTAGTTTTGGCATAGTTTATCTACTTGCCCATAAGTTTGGCATTTTTTACATTGCGGGACTAATTTAGTTTTTCTAATTGGCTGAATTTGAACTCTAATTCCTAATATGTCATTTATACTGAATATTTTATTAACATCTTCATCGTTGCTGAACGACAACATAAACATATTTAGAGGCTGTTTTGTTTTATACTTCAGTTTTCTAGTAACTTCAATTATTTTATATCCTCTTCTTTTCATTTCCTGGATTATTTCTTCAGGATTACATGAGTGATGAAGATTGATTGCCATTACCTTAATTGGACGGTTTTGTTTATTCTCATAGGAGTACAATGAATATTCCTCGTTATTCAGTGTCCTAGTGAGTGCTTGATAGCATTCTTCATTCGGGACATTAATTTTTATATTTTTATCATTGATTACTTTGATCTGGAATCCACTCATTATTTTAGCTATGAGTTGATGGAGTGTATTAAAGTTTGTTATTCCGTCTACTATTATCGGAGGCAGTTGTGGTACTTTTTTAGTTTTTGGTTGATCTTTTTCTGGGACCTTTGGACTTGGTTGCGGAGGAGAGAGTGATGTATCCATTCTCCTTTTTTTTCGGCTCTTCTTCCTTATCCATTCTGTCTCTTCTGCGAGTTCTTCTTCGTCAGGGAAGTATTGTTCTGGGCTTATTTCCTCTTTTTGTGTTGTAGAAGTATTTGCCAGACTTTTTTCTAACCCTGTATATTTATTTAGCAGATCTGAGTGATTGTGATTGTATAGTATTTAATTTGTTTACTAAACAACTTTTTTCATATTCGGAATTCTTCCAAGCACTGTATAGTGTTTGTTTATTCGGTGACCTTGTACCATTGTCTTGAAACAGTACACTATTGCTTTGACATACATCTACCATCGATACCATAAACTAAATTTGTAACACGATAACTCAAGGCCGAGTCACTGACCGCCGCGTAATCATAATAGCCGATTATATTTGTTATCGTATAGAAAGCGCTTACGAAGACTTGCTTTCGCTACGAAGGTAAAATGAATACTACTATATAACGAAGCATTCTGTAGAACATGATTTAAATGGAATGAGGAACTGGTTTCAACACGGCGACATCGTGATAGTCGATAGAGGTTATAGAGATTCTATAGACACATTTGAAAATCTTGGTATTGCGACTACTAGATGGGTAGTAGAATCTAGAAATGGCCACTTCAAGACGATTTTTAAACTTGTTTCCGGAAAGATATCCACCTCGCATACAGCTCATTTGAAAGAATTTTATCTTATTTCTGGTGCTTTAATAAACAAGTATCATCCCTTCATAGAAATAACTGTAACACCTGAATTAGCTAATGAAATGTTGGATAAATTGCAAGAAAATAATAGGGTCCAAATTCGTGTTTAAAATGAAAATCTTTTACGGCGAAATGATGGAATCGTTTAAACAATTAACATGTACTTCAATTTCCTCGATTAAACTCGAGTATTTAATAAAATACTATACCATAAATACCATATTTATTTAGCGATATCTTATATACAAGATACTGTTCAAAGATAAGATAGCAATTTGATTTAAATGGACGAATTAAATCAGAAACATCATTGGTTGAGATTTAGAATTTACTCTAGGTTTGTCAATGCTGCCAAACATATGTTTTGGGTTGTATACAGGGTGCGCCAATTATTTCCACTCGATCTCTAGCACCGAAACTAAAAGAGATATCAACAAGATTTATGAAAGTGTCACTCGGACTACAATTTTAAAATATTTTGATGTATACAGGGTGGCTAATTTTTGTGGAATGAAAATTAATTTGGTTTTTTTAAATTGAACGCCCTGTATACGATTATGTCTTCTGATTCTACTTAATATTAGATTTACGGTAGTTTTTTGTATTTGTAAAACCGACGCGGCGTTGACAAGTTATTCCTATTTTAAGCAGATTTAATGAAAAAACAGCACTTCAGAAATATTAGCACAAAAACCACATTTTTTAAAAAATTCCTTAAAAAAGCTACTATGATGTAAATGAAACATGCACCTATCACAATAATCACACAACATCTTCACCTGTTGCACAGGGTGTTTGCCGATGGCGTGCCAATAGTCTAGTTTTCAAATGGCAATAACTTAATTTTTTCAAATGGGACACCCTGTATATTTTTCTTCAGTTAGAAGCTCTCCCTAATACGCATTAAAAAAATATAGGGTTTTGCATATCTAACTTTACTATTTACTTTAATAATTGACGTTAAGTGACAAACAACATATTTTCCAAAATTTTACAAAGTTTAATCGTAAGAAAACTACAATAGTGAAAGTTAATATTTATGGTAGGTGTTCAAAAAGTCTTCCATTTTCATTTATACATTTTCTTGCCCTTTTTTTCATTGATTTACGCACATCTCTTAGCATTGCAGGGGTCACCTGTCTAAATGCTGCAGTAATTCTTTCTTTCATATTTTCTTTTGTGGTAACCTGTTCTTTGTAAACAATATTTTTAATAAAACCCCACAAGAAAAAATCGCAAGGTGTAAGGCAAGGCGATCTAGTAGGCCAATTTATAGGTCCTCCCCTTCCTATCCAACGATCCTGAAATTCCCTATTTAACCAATTGCGAACATCTAATAGGTAATGTGGTGCGGCACCATCTAAGTGAAACCACATTCCGTTGCGATAATTTTGAGGCACATTTTGCAATAAGTTGCGAAAATCATGTTCTAAAAAATCTAAAAATATAGCTCCGTTTACAGTCCCATCAAAGAAATAGGGATCAATTACATAATCACCTATTATTCCCGCCCACACATTCAAAGACCATCGATACTGTGATGTGGTTCTAAATAAATGTTCATTGTGGTCCGAATAATAATGGAAGTTGTGTCTATTTACACAACCGTTCTTATGAAACGTGGCTTCGTCGGAGAATAAAACTTTGTTTAAAAAGTTACGGCTCTGTATTTATCTTGTTTATTAACCATCTACAGTATTCCACTCTACGCACGAAATCACGTGGTAACAATTCTTGGTGAAGCTGAATATCATAGGGGTGATATTTATTCTTTTTTATTATGCGTCTAATTGTCGTATTGGAAATATCTAACTGATTGCTTAATTGCCTTGTGCTTATATTGGGATCTTCAACTATACTGATCATTATCTTATATTCGTTGTCAATAGTAACAGCTGTAGTTTCACGTGAATGTTTTTCATACTTGACGGTTCCTGTTCTATCAAATCTATTCTTTAAAATCTCAAAAGTATCCTTTTGTGGATGACGTCTTTCTGGGTATCTTTGACGATCGATAGACCCTACTAGCAAGAAAGGCATTTTTTTGACATTCACCCAGTATCCATCATCCATCATATCAATATTTTCTTGAACACTATAATTCTTATTAAAATCCATTTTTTATACACAATACCGATTAGATATAGTAGACGTGATACAATACAAAATTTTATGTTGACAATTAATGCCATAACAAAATATACCTACTGTCATTTTCATAGGTAACTTGATTTCTTATTAAAAATTGTGTAAAATATGTCGTTTGTCACTTAACGTCAATTATTAAAGTAAATAGTAAAGTTAGATGTGCAAAACCCTATATTTTTTTAATGCGTATTAGGAAGAGCTTCTAACTGAAGAAAAATATACAGGGTGTCCCATTTGAAAAAATTAAGTTATTGCCATTTGAAAACTAGACTATTGGCACGCCATCGGCAAACACCCTGTGCAACAGGTGAAGATGTTGTGTGATTATTGTGATAGGTGCATGTTTCATTTACATCATAGTAGCTTTTTTGAGGAATTTTTTAAAAAATGTGGTTTTTGTGCTAATATTTCTGAAGTGCTGTTTTTTCATTAAATCTGCTTAAAATAGGAATAACTTGTCAACGCCGCGTCGGATTTACAAATACAAAAAACTACCGTAAATCTAATATTAAGTAGAATCAGAAGACATAATCGTATACAAGGTGTTGAATTTAAAAAAACCAAATTAATTTTCATTCCACAAAAATTAGCCACCCAGTATACATTAAAATATTTTAAGATTGTAGTCCGAGTGACCACTGTCTACCCCTACAAAAAATCTTGTTGATATCTCTTTTAGTTTCGGTGCTAGAGATCGAGTGGAAATAATTGGCGCACCCTGTATAACAACAACGCAAATGAGAATCGCAAGGATTCAATAATAGGATACTACTGTACTTGTAAATCAGGAGCTAGGACATTGGGTACATGCGCTTATGTTGTATGGTTTTTAGGACACGTTAGATATCAGCAAAATATAAAATTTCCTTTAATCAAACTTTTAAATTGTATGGACGATTCAAGGGAAAGGGATCAGCCAGAAGAAGTGCACATTTATCCTGAGGTGATTTAAAATGTCAGTTACTAATCTTAACTGACTACTTCTGTTTCAAAACATCTATTTATGTCTCGTCATCCATTTTATTAGCACATCTTTTAACAAGACAAAACTATACAATATAGGGAGTAAACCAGTAAGGAATTTTAATTTATTAGATTCGACATCCTAAGACCGGTTTCTGCCTTTCGGCTTCATCAGTTAGGCTTTTCGAATCCAATAAATAAAATTCCAAACTCGTACAAGTCAATAGCTATATCTGCACAATATAGGTTACCAAAAATGAAGGTAAAAAAATGGTGGTTTCGATGTCATGGGATATCAGACTACGACACTACTGCCGTGACAGTGAATGTCGCGACTTTGGTGTCGCCCTCTGAACGAGGCTTTACAAGTGGTAGATAAATGTATTGTGTTGCATGGTATTATTACTATTATTATTATATTATTTTATAAATTGGTGAGATATCAAGCTCAAAATATGCATCTTTTTGGATTTGATTTATTATAACTACCAAATCTTATTTTTACTTACGTCAGTGTATTTAGATTTTTACAAAACGAATGTAATTTAAAAATTTAAGTAAGACCTCACGTTTACAAGAAACTCAGAAAAAATTTCAAAAGACAACTGTTGACTAAAAATTATTGAACTTTGTTTCCGTAAGTTTGGCAAAATCTACGACGAACTTTATTTGCGATTATTTTTTCAACGTTATGTAGGCCCTAGTTTTGAATTAATTATATAATATCGAACAAAAATGATAAAAAAATACTTTACTCTAGCCTTAATTAGAATCTTTAATCACGTTTACTTAGAAGATTTAATTAATTCATTTAATTAATTAAGCAACCCAAATTACCTGTAAGTTGAATCTCGCTTTTCATCTTTCTCATCAAGATCCATCACCGGAGCTGCCTCATAAATAAATAATATAGCAGACACTCAGAGGATCGGGAATATACGGAAATTAAAATTTTATCGTTTTATCCTCCGGAAAGTCTTTCATAAATCTGTTGCGGGCATCCAATAGGATGTAAGAAATAATTATCTAATACAATATGAATGCGGTAAAAAAATGTGCATTTCAAATAAAGTAAATAAAATGTTAGGAATTTAATTTAACTTTTTTGGTATAGGGAATTCTAATACAGATCAAAAGAGAATAAAAAACCGATTCAGGCGTGATAATAAAATACAGGGTGTTTCATTTGAAATTATCCACTTATTGAGAAATAGAAATATGGACATTTGACGCTCCATTTTAGACACCCTGTATAAAATATGACATTTATCGTTTCACCGTATGCTAGAAGCATACAGTAAAATTCACTTTTAGTTTCAAATTTGAATAACAATGTAATACAAAATAATGATGATTAAAATTAAAGGAACGTTCATTAACACTTTTCACTCATATTTATAAACTCAGGTCATTGGTTTAAAGTGCTGTCTTGCCGATCTCGCATTCCAGGCAATGACCGCTAGGTTGCTGTTCATTTCTATATTCTTACAATCTCTGTATAAAATTTGGAATTAATAACAACTAAGCCAGATACAGAAATTAAGGTAAATGCGTGTTTTTCAAGAATTTTTATAAAAATCTCAAATATCTCAGAAGTATTCATTTCACCGTTGAAGCGTAAACAAGTGTCGGTAAGCGATTTCGATACGAAAACAAAAGTTAAAATCGAGTATTATGTTACACCATTGATACCGGCGGTCAATGACACGGCCGCAATTATCGTGATGTAATAAATAAAAATAAAGTGTCTCGATGCACCAACAATCACCTGTGTTTCGTGTGTCGCTGTTAAATGTAGGTCAACAGAATATTCCGCTGTTTCAGGAAAATTTTGCTAGATCTCAAAATGAACAAGCACTATACAATGCTTGGAAAAATTCCGAAAATGAAAAAAGTTGTTTAGTAAACAAATTAAATACTATACAACAACAATTAGATCAAATGCAAAGATCTGCTAAAGAAATTATCTCCTCCTCCACAGGAAGAGGAAAAAGATAAAATAGAATATCACACTGATGAAGAAGAATTAGCTAGAGAGACAGAGTGGATAAGAAAGAAACAGGGAAACAACAAGAAAAGAAGAATGGATACCTCACTCTCACCTCCACAAACTGTCTCAATTACTCAACAGATAAAAGCCAAAAAACCTCTTATGCCCCCACCAATAGTGGTAGATGGCATTGACAACTTTAAAGCTCTTCACGAGGAATTAAACAGAATGGTGACAGGCCATAAAATCAAAATTATCAGTAATGATAATATCAAAATTAATGTTCCAGATGAAGAATGTTATAGAAATGTCTCAAAAATGCTTGGAGATAATTGGTATTCTTGGTATACCTATGAGAACAAACAGAAGAGACCAATCAGAGTTATTGCTAATAAATTACATAATGAATGTGACCCAAAGGCAATTGTAGATGATCTTCGAAGAAGGGGATATAAGATATTAGAAGCCACTAAAAAACTTAAGTTTAAAACTAAGCAACCGCTAAACATGTTTATGTTGACATTTAAACATAATGAAGATGTAAATAAAATCTATAGTATTACGGATATACTGGGAATCAGGGTTGAAATTAAACCAATTAAAAAAACAAAATTAGTTCCCCAATGTAAGAGATGCCAGGGCTATGGGCACACACAAGGTTTCTGTGGTAAAGAACCAAGATGTGTCAAATGGACTGGAAAACATTATACCAAAGATTGTACAAAGCCAGAAAATGTACAGCCAAAATGCATTCATTGCGGCGGTAACCACCCTGCTAATTATCGAGGGTGTATCGTTGCTAAACAAATACAAAAAATTAGAGCTGATACTATGAAGAAACCATCTTTACCTAGACAACCAGTACGACAAGTACAACAGGTAAGAACTGACTCTTCAGTACAAAGAACGAATAACGGAAATCAAGTTCAAAAAAGTAAAAATAGGCCATCTTCCTACAACCAAGCTGTTGCAGGACTATCAAATGCCAGTAAAAACAATAATGTTAGAACACAAATTAAAGCAACTACTGACCCAACTTTACAATTGATCTTAGAACAACTTAAGAAATTTGATGAACTCGTTTAGAACATAGTGCCAAAGGAGCTATTCCAAAGCAGAGAAATGGCTAATTTTAAAATAATGGAATGGGACGCTAATGGTCTCTTGCAACACCAACAAGAATTGCAAGTAATCCTAGATGTAAATAAACTAGATGTGTGTCTCATTTCTGAAACGCATTTTACTAATCAGTCACATATTAAATTTAAAAATTATAAAATTTATCATACTAACCATCCTGACAATGCAGCGAGAGGTGGAAGTGCCATAATAATTAAGGATAATAACTTACATCATGAAGAAATAGAATATAAGACCAGAGAAATCCAGGCTACTGCAGTAAGTGTGAGCATTAGACACTCTCAGATTACTCTATTGCCCACCAAGATATTCTTTGAAGAAAAACCAATATATAGATTTCCTATCTAATCAGGGAAACACATTTATTATTGGCGGTGACTTTAATGCCAAAAATACCCACTGGGGATCTAGATTAACGACCACTAAAGGTAAAGAACTTTTAGAAGCAATGAAACAATATAAGTGTGAAGCTTTATCCACTGGAAAGCCTACCTATTGGCCAACCCATCCCAACAAGATTCCAGACCTTATTGATTTCTTTATAATCAAAAACATATCGGTCAACTTTTTAGAAATAGAAGAAGGATGGGACATGAATTCTGATCATTCCCCTATCATCTTAACACTTAGTGAAAACATTATTAAAAAAGAAAATAACCCTACATTGACTAACAAATTGGATTGGAAAAGCTTCAAAATCATTCTTGAAGAAAAAATTAATCTATCTGTTCCTTTAAGAAATAAACAACAACTAGACGACGAAGTGAAATTGCTTAATGATAATATCCAACAAGCAGCTTGGGAAACTACACCTGCTATTAATAGAAGGACGGTAGGAAACAACTATCTCTGAAAAAAGAAAGCTTAGAAGAAAATGGCAGCAAACTAGGGCCCCACAATATAAAACTATACTCAACAATGCTACCCAAAGACTCAAAAGAGAAATACAACAAATTAAAGAAGAATCGATTAGTATTTACCTAAGAGAATTGACAGACGACAGTAGTACTGATTATTCACTCTGTAAAGCTACTAAGAGATTGAAAAGACCCATAATGCGAATACCACCTGTCAGATTGGAAGATGGTAAATGGGCTAGAAATAATGAGCAAAAAGCAACAAGATTTGCAAATCATCTAGAAAAAATCTTTCAACCTCATGAAGATCAAGATGAATATCATGCCACAGATTGGTCAAGAAATAGAATTTACCTCTCCCAAAGAAGTAATTACCGAAATAAAAGAAAATATCAATCCGAAAAAAGCTCCAGGTTTTGACTTAATTACTGGAGAAATTTTGAAACAATTACCCAAATAAGCAATAATTAAAATAACTAACCTAATAAATGCTGCCTTCAGATTGAAGTATGTACCCAGCCTTTGGAAAATTGCGGAAGTCATAATGATACCCAAGCCAGGGAAACCACCACATGAGGCATCGTCATACAGACCGATCTCATTACTCCCTGTTATGTCGAAACTATTTGAAAAACTCCTACTGAAAAGACTAAAACCACTTATCGAAGAAAGAGAAATTATCCCTGATCACCAATTTGGATTTAGAAATAAGCACTCTACGATCGACCAAGTTCATAGAATAACCAACATTATAGAGAAATCATTAGAAGAGAAAAACATTTGTGCTACTATCTTTTTTGATGTAGCACAAGCGTTTGATAAGGTTTGGCATGAAGGCTTAATACATAAGCTCAAGCTTTTCCTTCCAAAACAATATACAGATATCCTCCATTCATATATATCGGAAAGATACTTTAGAATTAGCCAAGAAGAAGCCTATTCCGATCTTAAAGAAATTAAGGCTGGAGTACCACAAGGAAGTGTCATTGGACCTGTCCTATACTTACTGTACACATGTGATATTCCAGAGTTAGAAAACAATACCATAGCCACCTTCGCCGACGACACTGCCATTCTAGCGGTAGGAAAGAGCAATGAAGAAGCAACCCACAAGCTGCAAACAGCCGTCCACCTTATCTATGACTGGACGAAGAGATGGAAAATTAAACTTAATGAAACTAAATCACTCCACATTAACTTTTCAAACAAAAGGATAGATCATATTCCAGTCAGAATAAACAATAACCTGATTCCATATTCAAACACAGCAAAATACTTAGGTATTACATTAGATGCCAAATTCCGATGGAAAGTGCATGTTAAAAAGAAAAGAGAAGAACTTGGACCGAAATATAGAAAAATGTACTGGCTAATTGGAAGAAACTCCACTCTGTCTCTACATAATAAGCTTATGCTTTATAAGCAGATACTTAAGCCTGTATGGACCTATGGTATCGAACTATGGGATGCACCAAAGCAAGCAACTTAGCAATCATCCAAAGATTTTAAAACAAAGCACTGAGGAACATAGTAAATGCCCCTTGGTACATTCGCAATAGTGACCTCCACAGGGATCTGGAAATGGACACTGTTGACCAGACCATCAAGAAATTAGCCAAGAGTCATGAAGAAAGACTTCATCATCATGTCAATGTAGAGGCTATCCAGCTCCTTGACAATACTGGGTTAGAAAGAAGACTTAAGAGGATCAAGCCCTTTGAGTTAGTTTAGTGTTTTTAGTGCAAAAGCAGAGCTTATGTGTGCGAGTTAAAGTTTAGTGCAATCCTTTCTACAAAACCTAAGGAACGCTGATGAGTATACCTTAGTTTTAAATTTCAAACTCTATTAGATTAGATTATGCGTGTTTAATAATAATAAAAAAAAAAAATATCTCAGAAATTGTTAAACTTAAACCTGTGGTATATTTATCATTTTTTTTTAAATTTGATACTGAATCCAGAAAGAAAAAAATGGTACATGTCATTTAAAATAATAACCGGAAGTACCCTTTCAAGTACTTAAGTGCCAAGTTTTGTACATATCACATTCTGTTGCATTCTTCAGCCATCGTTTAGAGATACGATATCGAGCTAGTCTAATTCTTACTGATGAGGCACAATAATGCCGAAACCGGTCTAAGAATGACAAGCTCCTTTAGTAACAAAATCAAAATTGTTGGGTTAAGTCCCTAAAGGATTCGGGTTCCAACTGCGTCTGGACTTCTGTAATTCAATACCTGTTGGTATCCAAAATATTTTATTTTTATCAAATATAATATGTTCCGTACTGTCTTTACAGATTTTACACATATACTTATTTACAGTTATTAAACCTTAACCGACACTTTTACAAAATTAGCGTAATCATATTTCATACCAGGAAAATTTGCTATGTGTATTAGTAAAGCACTTATGAAATATTTTACTTCATTTGTTGTTCCCATTTAAATTGGTTTTCAACTTATTTGTTGTTCCCAATTAAGAGTAGTAGATAGAGGCACATAATTTAATAACGAGTGTAAAACCTTTTAGCGTTACATATAATTAAAGACCATTTCACAACTCCAGATTACACTCGACGTTAATTGAACATTTAAGACTTTTGCGTAAAATTGACCCAGACGAAGACGACTTAATGGACTATGCAATAATCGAATAGGTACTACAATTCTATAAACAGCTCGACAAATTTTATTTCTCTGGCCTATTGGCTTATTGCCAGTGCCATTAACTGAGTTGAAAAAAAGGTGATTATAGTATAGTTCTTCCATTTTCAATTGCAGAAATATAAAAACAAGGTCCGTTGTCGGCATTGGCGGCTTGTCGGCTTGTCGGCACATCTACAAGCCGATCAAAGCAACTTACCGACAGATCTGGGAATTTTGTTTTTATATTTCTGCAATTGATAATGGAAGAACTATACCTTGACTATTTTTCACTTCGCTTCTCTCTCGCGAAGTTCGAACATATAGTACATATACTAAACATGAAAAGTTCTTTGCCAACATTCTAGTTCTGGCCTCAATACGTGAAAAATCCGTTTAATATTAATTCAAAAAAAGTTATTCCTAATGATTATTAGGTACATCTTTAATGATAAAAATGGTTTTTAAATAATAATGTTGTCATTAATAGTCAGCGAGATAATTAAGAAAAAGTTACATGATGTACGAAATCCGTCGCGTAACCTGATGGTGCGACACAAAGCGGAGAACAAAAAATCGGATCTGGCCACGTACAGGGTGGCCAAATAAGAATGCGAGGTACTGTATCTGGGAAACTCTCCATCGTAGAGGCTTGCGAAAAAAAAGTTATGACTAAAACGACTAAGAGGAAAACCTAGAAAATATTTTCAAGTTTCTGAAATGGCCGCTAGGGGGCGTAACTGCGATTTTGAAGCTAAGAAAGTAATGTTTCTGCGAATTCCGCTATATTAACCTACCAAAAAAATACCTGATCTTTAAAGTGGAGGAAAATCTGAACCTTTTTTGTTTAACAATTTTTGCTATATCTCTGAAAATAAAGTGGTGGGGGGTATTTCAAAGGTTTCAGTAAAAAACACCCTGTATATTCGAAACGGCTGAGCCGATTTTAACAAACTTGGGCTAGTTGAAAAGAGCTATTCTTGGGCTACAAATGCTATAATATTTGAAGTTTTGTTAGTTTCAGATGTCGCCGCTAGAGGGCTTTTATCGACATCTCGTCAGAAATGGTTAATTTTCTCAAAAAAATTAAACGCATTGGTATGATTTCTTAAAAAAAAGTAGCTAAATGATGCCTAAACAAGCTCCCGAAAACCACACCTCGATATCTTGTTCCTAACCTAAAATTTAGGCCAAAGAAAATTTTATACGGAAATCCCTTAAATTTTTATTTTTTAAACTAATTAATTCCTTTTATTATGTAAGTTGTGGCCCTAAAAAGGACCTATTTAAAAACAATTTTGTATTGTATCACGTCTACTATATTTAATCGGTATTGTGTATAAAAAATGGATTTTAATAAGAATTATAGTGTTCAAGAAAATATTGATATGATATGGATACTGGGTGAATGTCAAAAAATGCGTTTCTTGCTAGTAGGGTCTATCGTCAAAGATACCCAGAAAGACGTTATCCACAAAAGGATACTTTTGAGAATTTAAAGAATAGATCGCCTTGCCTTACACCTTGCGATTTTTTCTTGTGGGGTTTTATTAAAAATATTGTTTACAAAGAAGAGGTTACCACAAAAGAAAATATGAAAGAAAGAATTACTGCAGCATTTAGACAGGTGACCCCTGCAATGCTAAGAGATGTGCGTAAATCAATGAAAAAAAGGGCAAGAAAATGTATAAATGAAAATGGAAGACATTTTGAACACCTACCATAAATTTTAACTTTCACTATTGTAGTTTTCTTACTATTAAACTTTGTAAAATTTTGTGCTTATTAAAAATTGTGTAAAATATGTTGTTTGTCACTTAACGTCAATTATTAAAGTAAATAGTAAAGTTAGATGTGCAAAACCATATATTTTTTTAATGCGTATTAGGGAGAGCTTCTAACTGAAGAAAAATATACAGGGTGTCCCATTTGAAAAAATTAAGTTATTGCCATTTGAAAACTAGACTATTGGCACGCCATCGGCATGCAATAGGTGAAGATGTTGTGTGATTATTGTGATAGGTGCATGTTTCATTTACATCATAGTAGCATTTTTGAGGAATTTTTTAAAAAATGTGGGTTTTGTGCTAATATTTCTGAAGTGCTGTTTTTTCATTAAATCTGCTTAAAATAGGAATAACTTGTCAACGCCTCGTCGGATTTACAAATACAAAAAACTACCGTAAATCTAATATTAAGTAGAATCAGAAGACATAATCGTATACAGGGTGTTCAATTTAAAAAAACTAAATTAATTTTCATTCCACAAAAATTAGCCACCCTGTATACATCAAAATATTTTAAAATTGTAGTCCGAGTGACACTGTCTACCCCTGCAAAAAATTTTGTTGATATCTCTTTTAGTTTCGGTGCTAGAGATCGAGTGGAAATAATTGGCGCACCCTGTATATTGTATGCTTTAATGACCTATCCTACACATTTGTATAATGTCTTCAAGGATCAATAAATATTATTTATTTACTTATCAATTTAAATGTTTTAAGCCATATTTACCAAAGTGACTGATACATCCATAGATAAAACAAAGGCAGAATATAGCAATGTAATCTTTATTTTATAATTCTCCACCAATTTACAAATATTTCTTTGGTACAAAAATGCTTTCAAATAGCCATATTGGTTACTTCGTCATTTAAAATAGGACGTCCCCTTAAATTTTGAAATAAGAAATAGTTGCTAGAAGAAAAGTCAGGAGGGTAAGAGGAATTTTAGCAAAGTTATTAAAGAATGAAAGATGGATTCGAAAAGCTGAGACTTTTTCACATAGAAAACGTATTTTTTTGAGATTTTATTTTGACGCTAGAAATATGTTAAAAATGAGCATCGCTGTAGCTACAAGTTGTCTGATTAGTTACATGCTACATTCAATTTGTCTAATATCATTTTTTTCGACATCTGGGTAATATATTCAATCAATTTCAGACATATTGCTATGGAGGCGGCAGGTTTTTTGTCTGAAAATTGAAATTTTTCCGCATCAACTGACCCGACTTTATCTATAAAAGTGATTTTCAGACGGGTTGCTATGAGACAAAAATCTTGGTTGTCATCTCTCTTACTAATATGGTCTGTCTTATAATAATTACTTTAATTGGAGTTTCTTCCGCTATTTTGATGGATTAAGGAAAACCAGATTAAAATTAACGTGTTGGAGACTTTCTCAACACTCATAGTTAACAAAAAGTTGTCTGTGTTCTTGGGAACAAGTGTGATTTATTTGACAACCTCAGGCAGTTTCAAAAAGTTTAAAATAAATAAAATTACATAAAAGAATTAACTTTAAACCGTTCAATAAAGTCTTGTATATTTTTTCAAGGTTGAGTTGACCCGATAAATACACCGGGAATTTTTTGCTTTAAAAATTCCGCTAGGTGGTGCAATTATCAGCCCCAAAAATGCGTAATTTTCAAAAAATTCTGGTAAAGTAATTGAGATTAAGGGCTCAAATTACTGTATATGGTTTTTTAGGTGCGTGTGTATAGGCGGTGAAAAATATTAATTTTTACTGATTTTTGTGGTCATATCTCAACTATGAAAATGTACAGGGTGGCCAAATAAGAATGCGAGGTACTGTATCTGGGAAACTATCCATCGTAGAGGCTTACGGAAAAAAAAGTTATAACTAAAACGGCCAAGAGAAAAACCCGGAAAATATTTTCAAGTTTCTAAAATGGCCGCTAGGGGGCGTAACTGCAATCTTGAATCTAAGAAAGTGATGTTTCTGTAAATTCCGCTAACAAAAAAATACATGATCTTTAAAGTAGAGGATAATCTGAATCTTTTTTGTTTGATAATTTTTGCTGCATCTCTAAAAATAAAGTGGTGGGGGGGCCACAACTTACATAATAAAAGGAATTAATTAGTTTAAAAAATAAAAATTTAAGGGATTTCCGTATAAAATTTTCTTTGGGCTAAATTTTAGGTTAGGAACAAGATATCGAGATGCGGTTTTCGGGAGCTTGTTTAGGCATCATTTAGCTACTTTTTTATGAAAAAGAAATCATACCAATGCGTTTAATTTTTTTGAGAAAATTAACCATTTCTGATGAGATGTCGAAAAAAGCCCTCTAGCGGTGACATCTGAAACTAACAAAACTTCAAATATTATAGCATTTGTAGCCCAAGAATAGCTCTTTTCAACTAGCCCAAGTTTATTAAAATCGGCTCAGCCGTTTCGAATAGACAGGGTGTTTTTTACTGAAACCTTTGAATACCCCCCAACACTTTATTTTTAGAGATATAGCAAAAATTGTAAAACAAAAAAGGTTCAGATTATCCTCTACTTTAAAGATCAGGTATTTTTTTGGTAGGTTAATATAGCGGAATTCGCAGAAACATCACTTTCTTAGCTTCAAGATCGCAGTTACGCCCCCTAGCGGCCATTTCAGAAACTTGAAAATATTTTCCAGGTTTTCCTCTTGGTCGTTTTAGTAATGACTTTTTTTTTCGCAAGCCTCTACGATGGATGGTTTCCAAGATACAGTACCTCGCATTCTTATTTGGCCACCCTGTACAATATTTAAATACAGGGCCACCAAGACGTTTAGACTGACATTTCTCAGTTGTAATGTAATTTGAAGTGTTTAGGACGTATTCTAAAACTGATGTTGAAGTTATGTGTGTGTTAAAGTCGTTAAAGCGATTTGAAATAAACAAATAAACAGATTTGCAATACATTTTAGTATTATAATAATTGATAATACTAAATAAAAGTTGTTAAATGATTATATTTAACATTTCAAAAAGGGTAAACAGTATTATCAAAAAACAAAAACGAAGAGGAATGATTGGTTAGGATCGTGAACTCTTATTGGAAACCACAAAATCTGACTGTTTTGACAGATGAAAAAAATAATCGCGTTAAAAAGGATGCACGTTTTTTATCGATGTCAAAGTGACAAAAGCATTTCCGAGTATATGACGTTTTAACATTGGAGTTAATTTATCAAAGGTAATACCACGAGTCCTCCAAATTTTATCGATTAAATTTTTGGTTTTCACGAAAACGGCTTTATTTGGAAATACCACGAAAACAAACTGATAAAATCACGAGTCCGCAGGACGAGTGATTTTATCTCAAATCAGTTTGTTTGAGTGGTTTTGCCTGAAATAAAGGCGTTTAAGTATGGAAACCGAAAATTTGATCTATAAAATTTGACAGGACGAGTGGTACTTTGAAAGATTATTTTTGAATCAATTTGTGTTAAAAACAGAGAAAGACACTTTACACTCAAAAGTTCGATATTTTCTTTTACATTTAAACGCCAAATATTACAAACGTAATATAAGTTGTCTATCTAGTAGTAGGCATTTAAGATTATTTATTAAGTGTAACATTTAGACGTTTTGACATTATGTCAGTTTTACAAATATATTTTGAAATTTGGGTATTAACATAGTTTGCAATACATTTCAGTATAATAATAATTGATAAATGTTTACATTTGACATTTGAAAAAAGGTAAACACAGTTTAATCAAAAAACAAAAATGACGAAGCGGTTTTATCAGTATAAAACACAATGATTGGTTAGGATCCTGAGCTGTTATTGGTTGAAACCCCAAAATCTGACTGTTTTGACAGATGAAAAAAATAATCGTCGTAAATTGACAGTTTGGCACTGTGTGATGCGGTGCAACTTTTTGATATATTTTCATATATTTCAAAATTGCGAGAATGCAAAATTTTACAATTGATCAGTTTATTGTTCCCAAGAAACACTGGATTTTTTAAACTCTAACAAAAGAGATCACTTTTCGATGGACTGTGCAATAAAATTTTTAAAAAGAAAATGATGTAAACCGATCTGACAATGTTAAATTAACTTTATCTAGAAATCAAAATAGGCCAGGAAAGGGACCCGAGAAATGGCGTTTGTTACGCAATTTTCTGAGCCAGGTCAAATCAAAGTGAAACCTTGTGGAATTACTTCATTTTTGGCCCAATTTAAAAGTTAGAAAGGTTTGGTAGGGTATTATTGCCCCCTTGCCCCCATATGCTCCTCTTTTGGGGCTACTAATAAAACATTGTCAAATATCAAATTATCTTGTAACAAACCTCTATTCGGAACTTTGCAAATAGTTCCAAGATTTGAAACATTTTATTGCTTTGCATTGGAAAGATTTGTTTTCCAATTTTTAATCAGTTTTCAGATGATATACGATAGACTAAAAAAAATTAAAATAATTTTTTTTTAAATTAATAATAAAAACATAATCTCTATGGCCAACTAGAGTTCTAGTTGCTTTATAAATTCCGCATTTGATTTGATCGATTACCACAACCTACATAGATTGAAAGTTCGATTCCATTTACAAATTCCTTCTGAACTGTTATGCGATGTGAATCAGGTTTAACTTTGTTGACTAGTGTGCTTGTGCATTCAAGGTAATTAAATATGTTTATACGTTTCCTTTGCTTTAGCGCCGTCTTGAATATTGAACCCTACGTTTAAAATAAACAAACTTTGAACATGCAACTTGCTAACAGATTTAAGAAAGGATTTTAGAATGTTTTATTTATGTCATGCATTATGCTTTTATACCATAGATATAGAACAATAAGATCGAGTTTGTTTACATTTCGACTGTGGACAAGAACACGTAACAGTCTAAGCGCTGTGTTATTGAATTTATATTATAAGTTTCAATGTTGTTAAAGTTATCATAATTTTTTCCATTATTACCAGAATCCTAAATCTATGTAAAAATTATCTTGAAAAATGAGATATTTTGATTCGATTATTTTTTTCATCTGTCATTTTGTGGTTTCAGCCAATAACAGCTCAGGATCCTAACCAATCATTGTGTTTTATACTGCTAAAACCGCTTCTTCGTATTTGTTTCTTGATTAAACTGTGTTTACCTTTTTTGAAAGGTCAAATGTAAACATTTAACAATTTTTATTATACTAAAATGTATTGCAAATCTATGTTAATAACCAAATTTCAAAATGTATTTGTAAATTAACCTGTTTTTATTAGTTTATTTCAAAACGCCTTTAACATTTTTACATTCCTCACTTCAACACTAAACTTAAAATTAATTAAATTAAGAAAGACTTCATTTCATTCTTCTTCTTCGCTTTTATTTATGGCGCCGTTTCGCGGAGTAGCCAGTCAAAAAATCGCCTTGGTGGCCCTGTATGTAAAACAGCTCAGGTTTAATTTAAATTGGTAAAGAAAATTTTCAATATTTGTGTGTAAAGTGTCTTTTGCATAAATGACTATGTTCTCTGTTTTTAATACAAAATGATTCAAAAAATAATCCTTTCAAATACGACTCGTCCTCTGAAATTTTATAGATTAAATTTTTGATCTTCATACTCATCTTCATACTTCATACTCCTGCGGACTCGTGATTTTATCAATCAGTTTGTTTTCGTGGTTTTTCCAAATAAAGCCGTTTTCGTGAAAACCAAAAATTTAATCGATAAAATTTGGAGGACTCGTGGTATTACCTTTGATAAAATAATTGTACATCTCCGAACACTAATTTTCGTAACTATTAACACAACAAATCATATTGATATTGACAAAGATACTTTACCACGATTTAAGTTTAAACCATTTCTACGAAAAATTGTTAGAAGCGGCAACTAAGCGCTATCAAACGTTATATCGTTATGAAATCAGAGGATAAAATGTTTCATAGTTTCATAGTGGGTGCCATTTTCCACCAAATTTGATTGTTTATATTGTGCTTTTTTAGGTTATATTAATATAATTTTCTTTTTCACATTTAATTTATTGGTTTAAGTTGATTTATTAGATAAATATGGTTTATTAGTGTTTGAATGCAGCAAAATAGTTTATTTAAATCATTTCATCGGTAAGTTACATGTACTATTATGAACAAAGCTCAGGGGCGTCGAATTAGTATTTTATCGACTGTATAAACTCTTTGATAATGCCTAAAGGATTGTTTTAACTTTGCAACGACTTATAATTATGTAGGTTTCATATATTTTGTTAAAAATTAAATCATATTTTGTTTTTCTGTCAAACTACCTAAGTATTTAGGTAATATTTTTCATTTAAACAGTTATACGAAGACATGACTTTTAGGATTCCTGCAAATGTTGAAAGGAGAAATATTTGGTACTCTTTGTTAGGATTTGAGGCAGTGAAGTTCATACCTACAAATGCTTATATTTGTTCTTCAATTCCGTGATAATGACTTTGAATATAAAGCAAGTGGAAGGAAATATTTGAAAACAGATGCAAAACCAATATTGAGGTAATATACCTATATTTATTTGTTTTTTTAATAAATTTAGGCTATGAGATTTAAAAATACTTTGGCGAAGCTTTACTAGAATACAAACATTTTTCACTTAAAATATAAGGTTTCCAGTAATATTGTTTAAACATTATGGCTTGAATGTATGTAATGTAAAAGGTCAAATCAATCTTTTGAGAATATGTTAAATATTTTAAGCAACCAAAAACATTTCCATAATACCGACTGCTTAAACTCTAGTGATTTCCCATTAATCTTAACTTTTATTGTAATTTTAATTTTGTATTTTTGTGTTCTGCAATTGTAGTTTTAAGTAATTACTTATTTGATTCGATTTGTAAGTCGTTTCACTGTCAATGTCTTCTCGCCTGCTTCGTGGATTATGAATGAAATTCAATTGAGCATTTTATGCTATGCACCTAAGCTGATATTAGTTAGTGAAGCTAGAATTACAAATGAAATTGAAGATTTGGAAATAAATATTGATGGCTACAATGTTAATCGATGCAACTCAAGAAATCGACATACTGGAGGTGTTGTAATATATGTTAAACATAATTTAAAATATTCCTTAATAAAAACTTTTGTGCTAGAAGAGAATTGCTGGTGTACAGTGATAAAAGTCAATTTTTATACATGTGAGTGGCTAATTGGATGGCTTTATCATTCTCCGTCCAGTTCTGATGCTTTGTTTTTAGATAATTTTGATAATATCTGTGATGATTTTTTTAATTGCAATAAGCGATGTATTTTTATTGGTGATTTTAATTTAGACTTTCTGAATAACAGTTTTTATGTAACAAAAATTAAATCTATCTTTTTACAATATGGTATTGATCAATTGGTAAATAAGCCTACAAGAATAACGAAAGATAGTGAAACATTAATTGATTATGTTCTAGTAAATCACAATTTTGCTACTTGTTGTGTTCACGACACTCCTAAAATAAGTGATCACTCTTTAATCTATGTGAATTTAAAAATTAATAATAATGTGAGTACATCTACAAAAAAATATAGAAATATGAGCGCTACAAACTTACAGAAAATTAAACTCGAATTAATTACTTGTAACTGGAACTTGGACTCTACTGATGTAAATTACATTTATCATAATATTTTGAATAATTGTAGGGCCGTAATTGATAACGTTTCACCTGTTCAGAGTTGTCAATATAAAAATAATGTACCATGGTTCGACAATGAAATTTACGATAGTATTAAAAAGCGTGATAGGATGTATAGGGAATTTATAACAGCAAGGGGAGCAGATAAAAATTTAAAGTGGGACAATTTTAAGAAACAAAGAAATGTAGTTGTAAATTTATTAAAAACAAAAAAAGAAATCTATTACTTTGAAAAAATCGACAGGTACCGCAATAATTCAAAACTTATGTGGAAAACGTTAAAAAATCTGATAAATGACAAAAATAGTACACATCTGAATTTCTCAGCGTACGGACGTGTCGAAGACCGGCTTTGCAGCTCAGAATTATCAAGTGCGAGAATATTATCACCAAGTAAAAACAGAAAACAATAATTACTTTCGATAAATAGTGCGGGGGCTCCAAACACAATCTTACTAAGTGCAGTCTGAAATCAACAACTCAACAAATGTAGCGAGAACAAGGTAAATTCTGTTAAGTAACTTATAATGTTTCCAACTGGAAATGGCCCCGGGCCGAACCAAACAATACATTATGTTCCTTTACAACTGTCTAATATGCAATCATCCAATTTTCCTCAATATACCACTCAGATTCAACATCCTGCGATGTCACACTTTCCAATCTCCCCACAATTCAATATGGGGGCGCCACAGTTAGTTCAAAATCAAATCCCTATGGACCAATTTCCTCCTCTTAGCAATAATTCCTTTCAACAAGATAATGGTATACCAGAAACTTCACAAAACCCAAACCAAACGCGGAATACGTACTACCCTCAAGACACAATAACCGACGACGGCTCAATGGACGATGAAGAAGATGAAAATCAAAATGAAAAGCAACACCCTTGGCAATCAGTCACTAACAAACGAAAACGAAAAAAAATCGAAAAACAAACCAAGGGCGCTACTACTCAGGTAGATACAGCAAATAAATTTCAAGTACTTGCAAATACAAACAATGAAAATTCGTACGAACAAAATAACCCAACAAACAGCACAAATAACGGTAAACCAAAAGAACCCAACCCACCTCCAATATATATTTACGGAGTAATAAACTACAAACAGATGATAGAAAACTTAACACAAATAGTTGAAAAAGAAACATATTACACAAAAACATTTCCGGACAATACAGTTAAAATCAATACTCACACACCAGACTAACTAATCCGCCATTTAAAAGAAGAAAAAATAGTACACCACTCATACCAACTAAAACAAGAACGTGCATACAGAATTGTAATTAGAAATCTACACCACTCCACACCAAACGAAGAGATCACCAGCGAGTTAGAAAAAAATGGTCACAAAGTAAGAAACATCATAAACGTAAGACACAGGGCTAACAAAGAGCCGTTACCACTATTTTTTGTAGACCTAGAACCGCAAAGCAATAACAAAGAAGCTTATAATATAGAATACATCGAAAATACAAAAATTAAGGTTGAACCGCCAAAATATAAAAAAGACATAGTTCAATGCATGAGATGCCAATCTTACGGACACTCCAGGGCATACTGTATGAAAACATTTAACTGCGTTAAATGTGCTGGACCACATGACACCAAAGATTGCAGCAAACCCAAAAACACTCCCGCAACCTGTGTATTATGCAAATTATAAGGGATGTACCACCTACAAAGACTTAATAAAACTAAAATACAAAGCCAATTACAAAAACAACACAAATAATGCTAACAATAACATACAAACCAACGCACCAATGATAAATCATCAACAAAATCCAATAAGTTATAGTCAAGCTGCTACAGCTAACACCAGTACAAGTAACAATCAAGACCTCAGTAACATAATGGGAAACTTCCTCAATGAATTTAAAAACATGTTCAACCAAATGATCAACCAAAACAGCATGATATTAAACATGCTTACCACCATGCTAAGTAAATTATCTTAATGGCCACGTCCGTTCGAATAGCAGCCTGGAATGCCAATGGGCTAGCTAATCATGTGCAAGAAATTACGTTGTTTCTAAATATAAACCATATTGACATACTCCTAATCTCTGAAAGCCATGCCACAGATCGAACTGTCATCAAAATACCAAACTACAGCATATATTATGCCAGCCACCCAGATGGAACGGCCCATGCAGGCTCAGCCATAATTATTAAATCAAACACTATGCTCAGCAACCTCAAATTACCAACAAAATTCAAAGTACTATAATAACCGTATCAGCACTCGCATGGCCCATAAGTATAGCAGCTGTCTACAGCCCTCCACGTCACACTATCTTACCTCAAGAATATAGAGACTTCTTCCAAACATTGGGAACACGCTTCCTTGCTGCTGGTGATTGGAATGCCAAACATTCTGTCTGGGGATCCAGATTAATAACACCCAAAGGAAGGAATCTTTATCAGGTTATACAACAGAACAACTTAAAGTTCCTATCTACTGGAGAACCTACATACTGGCCCTCAGACAGAAATAAAATCCCCGATCTATTAGACTTCGCTATAACAAAAGGAATCTCAGAAGTACACAGCCATATAGAGTCTAATTTTGACTTAAGTTCGGACCATAGTCCAATATTGATAACATTAAGTATGAATGTCATTTGGAAAAAACAACAACCTAAGCTTTGCACTACTCACACTGATTGGCAACTCTTCAAAACCATTATCAACAACAACATCAGATTAGATCACAGAATAAAAGAAAACCAAGAACTTGAAGAAGCGATTCAATACCTAACTAGACTAATCCAAGAAGCCTCATGGCAAGCGACACCACCCCAAAAGAAGCTTGTACCCAAAAGTCAAAACATACCCTTACACATTCGAGAACTGGTATCTAAAAAAAGAAGAGCACGCAGAAGATGGCAACAAACAAGAAATCCGCTAGATAAGACATTGTTAAATAGACTAACTCATCAACTACGCACCTCTATACAAACAGCTCGTAACGAAACCTTTAGAGACTATATAACTAACTTATCATCTGAAGACCATTCCCTGTGGAAAGCGACGAAGAGATTTAAAAGGCCCACCATAGCCATCCCACCAATTAGAACTTCGGACAGAAATTGGGCAAGAACAGATAAAGAAAAGGTGAACACCTTTGCCAAATATCTAGCAAAAGTTTTTTCTCCTCTAGAAGACGATAACCTAGATCGTGCACACATTTTAAACTTCCTCGATGTCCCCTGCCAACTATCTCCACCTATAAGATCCTTCTCACCAAACGAGGTACACAAAGAACTCCTCAAAACAAACTCCCACAAGGCACCAGGACACGATTTAATAGTTGGTGATATACTTAAACATCTTCCTAAGAAAGCAATCTCACTTCTCACAACAATATACAACAGCATGTTAAGACTCTGCCACTATCCAATACAGTGGAAATACGCACAAGTGATAATGATTGCCAAGATTGGTAAACCACCAACCGATACTTCCTCCTACAGACCGATCAGTCTTTTACCAATGATGTCCAAAACCTTTGAAAGACTCCTGATAAGTAGAATAGAAGAAATAATACGAATAGATGAAATCATCCCAGACCACCAGTTTGGATTTAGACACAACCATTCTACAACCCAACAGTGTCACCGCATAACCAGCAAAATAAAGGAGAGCCTGGAAAATAAAGAGATGTGTGCGTCTGTATTCTTAGATATCCAACAAGCCTTTGACAAAGTATGGAATACTATTCAAACTAAAGAATATATTTCCCAGTCAAATTTACTTACTGCTAAAATCATACTTAACCGACCGTTACTTTCAAATTAAAATAGAAAATACATTCTCTGATCATCTCCCCATAAACTCTGGAGTGCCCCAGGGAAGCGTCCTTGGTCCTCTATTATATCTACTTTTCACTTCCGATATCCCTCAATCCCAAAACATAACCCTTGCAACATTTGCAGACGACACTGCAGTTCTGTCCTCAGACATAAACCCTAACAGAGCTTCTGAAAACTTACAGAATTACCTCAATGTTCTCTACGAATGGCTACAGATCTGGAAAATCAAAGTAAATAACGAAAAATCAGGACAAATAACATTTACCACAAAACGGAGTATATGCCCGTCGGTTACAATAAATAATGCACCAATACCCGTAAAGACTGAAATTAAATATCTTGGACTACACCTAGATCAAAAGCTAACTTGGAAGGAACACATTAAAGCCAAAAGAATGCAGTTAACTCTAAAAGCGAGAAACATGAACTGGTTAATTGGTAAAAAATCACAATTATCGATGGAAAACAAATTAATTATATACAAAACTATACTGAAACCTATCTGGACATAGGGAATAGAATTGTGGGGTTGCAGCAAACCCTCTAATACAAAAATCCTACAAATGTTCCAGTCCAAGATGATAACCAACGCCCCATGGTTCGTATCTAACCAAACTCTCCACGATGACCTTGACGTACCCTTCATCAACGAAGTGATCAACAAACAAGCCATTAAATACAGAGACCGCATATCGGGACATGATAACCAGCTAATACACGAACTCGCCTCCCAACTCTTGATCAACAGAAGACTGAAAAGACAATGGCCAGAAGACCTAACCTAGGTGAAAAGTGATGAACCATCAGTGGATGGTACTCACCTCAAGCGAAGTACAAAGTTATAATATTTACTTATTACTCTGTTGTAAATGTGAGTAGATTGTAAATTAGCAAGTAAATAAAAAAAAAAAAAAAAAAAAAAAAAAAAAAAAAAAAATGACAAAAATAAAAATTTTCCTAATGTTGTTGATTTTAGTTGTAATAATACGCTAAAATTGGAAAGAGATGAAAAGGAAATTGTCAACAAATTTAATAATTATTTTATAGATAGCATAGAACATATTGTGGAAAGTATTGTAAGTGATGAGCAGTGGAAATTTTGCAACTATAACTTATATCCTACTTTTTCAAAAGTTTAGGACAGTATCCATTGAGGAACTGCGTGTAATTATTAATTCTCTAGATAATAAAAGTAGTACATATGAAGTTCTAAATTCAAAAACTTTGAAAGAAATTTTTGAAGTTTGTGGTCATGTAATATTAAACTTTGTGAATACATCACTGAGGGCATGCGAAGTCCCAGATGATTTAAAAGTTAGTACTGTGGTTCCCATACCTAAAGTTAACAATACCATAAAGGCTAATGAATTTAGACCTATTAATACCTTACCACCTGTAAGGCTTTTGCTTGCCACTAAGAAAAATATTGCCTTACAAGATGACGCTTTAGTACGGAGATTGCTCGAGCGCCAGTTTTTTTATGTGGTATGCTCCACAACCCTTAGAAACGGCCTCTTAGGGGCACAGGTAACTTCAGATGGAGATACGGTATTCTCCAGGGGTCTAGTTGACTTCAGACTTAATTATTTTTACTTTATTATATACCTTTAATATCCGTGAAAAGAGGTAAGGTTGGTGAATATAAACCAGGAAATAAACGTGACACTTATATTGTTTTTAGCTACGTTACAATATAAAAATTTGTTTTATTTCAAAGCCCACCCACTTTAACCCTGAACGAAATAATAATTCTTTAAAAGAAAACGTTCGATTCGGCTCTATTAAATACCGTAATGACGGAGTGACTCAATCAGACTTTATTGAAATTTATTTAAATTTTGAAATACACCGGAAGAGTTATTAAATAAATTAAATGATTAATTTAATCCGCATGAATGTTATTAACCCCTCGTAAGTATTTGAAGTTAACCGGCAGCGTTAATTAATTCTATTAATTCCAATAATTAATCAGGAGAGTTACTTAATACTATTATTCGGGAAACTAACTGATAGACTAAATAATCCTAATTAACCGGAAGTGTTAATTAATACTATTAAATTATTTAATTTAATTCGGGTGAGTTAGTTAGCTTTCTTATTTTACTAAAATAAACAGGGTAATATCAGATCGCGGGGATGGGGAGCTGATATTGGACAACGGCAATGCCGAAGCAACCAACAAGGCCAAGATCAGTCCCAAGATGACGAATTTCACGGACCTAAGCTTCCAGAAGCTGATATTGGACAACGGCGATGCCGAAGCAACCAACAAGGCCAAGATCAGTCCGGAAGCTGCAAACGCTAAAACAACCCGCTCGGAACACAGGTAGATATTGGACAACGGCAATGCCTAAGCAACCAACAAGGCCAAGATCTAATCCCAGAATTCCGAGTAACGCGTCGACCTATACTTGCAATTGGGGAGATATTGGACAACGGCAATGCCTAAGCAACCAACAAGGCCAAGATCTGATCCCAAAAGCGGCGCAAACTAATAAACGGTGCCCTAACTTCGCAATCGGGGAGATATTGGACAACGGCAATGCCTAAGCAACCAACAAGGCCAAGATCTGATCCCGAAAGCGGCGCAAACTAATAAACGGTGCCCTAACTTTGCAATTGGGGAGATATTGGACAACGGCAATGCCTAAGCAACCAACAAGGCCAAGATCTGATCCCGAAAGCGGCGCAAACTAATAAACGGTGCCCTAACTTTGCAATTGGGGAGATATTGGACAACGGCAATGCCTAAGCAACCAACAAGGCCAAGATCTGATCCCGAAAGCGGCGCAAACTAATAAACGGTGCCCTAACTTTGCAATTGGGGAGATATTGGACAACGGCAATGCCTAAGCAACCAACAAGGCCAAGATCTGATCCCGAAAGCGGCGCAAACTAATAAACGGTGCCCTAAGTGGTTAGTATTATAATCAGGATTTAATTGCGGACGTGAAAAAAAAATAAAAGCTAAATTGAGATTTAATCAAAAGCAAACTAACTCAAGAAAACCATAAATGAATGAATTACTTTCGGTTAATTTTTCGGAAAAGATCATTAACAAAATCATAAATTAAATCTAAATTCTAAACTGCGAACTTAAATAACTCTCCTACAATACGGCCACGAAAAGAAATACAAATTAAATGAATCCCGTTCAATTAATTTTTCGGAAAAACAAATTAATAAAATAAAACTAAAATCGGAATAAAAATTCTAAATGGTTTCCCCAAAATTCGGACACGAAAAGAATCGAAATTAAATGAATCGCGTTCAATTTATTTTTCGGAAAAACAAATAAATAAAATAAAACTAAAATCGGAATAAAAATTCTAAATGGTTTCCCCAAAATTCGGACACGAAAAGAATCAAAATTAAATGAATCGCGTTCAATTAATTTTCCGGAAAAACAAATTAATAAAATAAAATTAAAATCGGAATAAAAATTCTAAATGGTTTCCCAAAAATTTGGACACGAAAAGAATCAAAATTAAATGAATCGCGTTCAATTAATTTTCGGAAAAACAAATTAATAAAATAAAACTAAAAACGGAATGAAAATTCTAAATAACTCTTCTAAAATAAAACAATAACGAATCTCCGAAATTGAATAGACTGTTCTCGAATTCCTAATTGATAAACCGGATCAAAAAAATATCAGAAAAACCAAACGTAAATATATAGTTCGCTTCACTGTCTTAAAACGTTACCAAAATTAAACGCGTTTTCAAAACAAAATACGACGATTCTAATATCACGTCAAATACGGCTATAATTAAATACGAAAACTACGGAAAATTACGGAAAACTACGGAAAATTATTGTACCTCAGCTTTTATTGAAATTTGGAAATAAACGGCGGCTAGACTTCTACACGACTGTTAATTTCGGAAGTTAATTAATTAAGGATTTTCTATTTTAAAATTCTTTCTCACCTAAGCTCTGAAGAATTCCTACTATCGAAAAATCCCTTCCAAAGCGACCGAATTCGCATCGCGCGCAATATCATCTTTAAACGGCGTTAGCTCGAGACTTTGAATATTTACATGTACCCGGTGAGCCAAATAAAAATCGAACGTTTTATTTAATTTTAAATAAATTTTCATTTGATTCCGAAATTATTCAAATTATTTAGTTGGTGAAAAATAACTTCATTACACACCTCTAGAAAAAATTCTTGAAATAACAGTTTATAATCAAATTTTAGAACACATTGAATGTAATGAAATTTTAGTTGACACTCAATCGGGGTTTCGAAAAAAATATTCATGTGAAGCAGCACTTCAGCTTGCAGTATGTAAATTTAAAAGGGAAGTAGATACTAATAAATATGTCGTAGCTGTGTTCTTAGATCTAAAAAGGGTTTTTGAAACCATAGATCGACAGATTCTATTAAGAAAACTAAAGGGGTATGGTATTAAGGGTGAAGTGTATAAATGGTTATCTCACTACCTAATGGATAGAAAACAAAAAGTCAAAGTTTGTGATATCATCTCCAATGTAATAAATATCCATGTAGGTGTACCCCAGGGTAGTGTATTAGGCCCCCTCCTTTTCATTCTGTATTTAAATGACTTGAATATTTTTATAGACGTTGATTTTCTTAATATATTCGCAGATGATACATTATTAGCTTGTTTTGATGAAGATCTCAAGAATGCCTTAAATAAAATGAATTCTGCTCTTTCTGCAATAAATAAATACTTAAAATTAAATAAAAACTAAATACTTTAAAAACCAAAGCTATGATAATAACGACGAAATACAAGTACAATTGTCTAAATATTAATGAAATTAATCTTAAAATTAATGAAGAAAAAATAGAAATTGTAACATCCATAAAATATCTTGGATTTTATATTGACAATCTTCTGTTATTTGGTAATCATTTTGATTATATGTTTAAAAAAATATCCAGAAGTTTATCACTACAGTCCAGAGTTACAGTTTTCAATTCAATTATTCAGCCTCATTTTGATTTTTGCTCTTCTGTTACCTATTTGTTTAATCTAAATCAAATATCACAACTACAAAAACTACAAAATCGGGGTATGAGGATTGTTCTGCGAACAAATCGATATACTCCAATTGTAAATATGCTTCAATCTCTGCAGTGGTTCTCAGTCTCTCAGATGTTATACTATTTAACGATGATTTTTATATATAAAATTCTACATAATTTGGCACCACCCTACTTTAATGAATTTATTAATTTTAATGTCGATATTCATAATTACGACACAAGACATAATAACAATATTTACATTTCTACAACCAATAAAAAGTGCTCTATGAACTCTTTGTTTTTTAAAGGATTTGTAAGCTATAACAATTTACCAAAAACAATTAAAACTAGTTCATCATTAAGAATTTTTAAACACCATCTAGCAGAATATGTGAAAAAAATAAATAAATAAAAAATAAATAATTACAATCATTGTATCTTCTGTGATTCTATAGATCAATTTTTTAGTTTTTAATTATAAATTTCTTCAATGTATTTTAAATTATATCCCAAGGTATTTTGTATTTTTTATGTAATTTATTTAATTAGTGTACAATTTTTTTTAACTATTTTACTTTTGTACTTCTTATGTTATTATGTTTTTATGTATATTAGGGTTACCTATTTTCAATAAAGTTCTTCTTCTTCTTTTTTGTAGAAATTTGTTACTTCTGCCAACGTTTTCGTTAGTTGATATTTACTAACAATTTTTTTCTGTTGTAGGTTCGATAAGATTAAAACGGTTTATATATTTTTCAGGATTTATCTAAACGTAGAAGATTCCTACTACACCAACACTATTTTTTTTATTTCAGGATGATACAACTAATAATTCATCGGTGTTTAATTTGTAGTTAGTTCCCTATTCCTAACTCAATCCCGAATGTACGTGTCACAAAATAGCCTGATAAAAACAACATAGACACATTTGCAAGGAAATTTTCTCTTGATCCTGTATTGACGAACACTAGGTGTTCTGAGCGGACTAGCGATTTTTTACGATTACTCATTTGATTAAATAAATATATTTACATTAGTATTTTTCTATGTAACCGACGTGGTAAAATTAAAATAAATATATTGTGTCACATCCCATTTCCCTCTGTAACGGTACGCCCATGCATCGCAGCATAAATTCGTCGCCATATTCCGGACTTTTATATATCTATCTCACTTCATCATTGGGCACGGAATATTTTAAACTTATGAATGACTTGTTGACATTTTTAATAATCTCAAAACCAAATACATAGTTTCAAAGATAATTTTTTCGGATCGTACTCCAAGCTGATTAAATACAGGGTGTTATATTTAGGCGTTACGGTAGAAAAATAATGTAAAATATAACAAAAATAAAAATAACTCCAAAATTAATAGATTTGGGACAACATGTATATTTAAAAATAATTTTAAAATGTACCCTTATCAACCCACATATCCATGAAAAAATAAAATTTTCAAAATATTAACCGTTTAGCCACAATGGACAATTACATTTTTGAAAATTTGTTCACGCTCTTCCCCCCACTAAAATGGAAAACTTAACATAATTTTTTTTCGTTTTAGAATCTAATCTTCACAATCCAATAGGTCCCCATGACGCTTTAGTAACTGCAAATTTAGCATCTCGGCCTCCCCTACTATAACGCATACCTTCTTTTTATGTGGTCACTCAATACGTTCGTAGGACGACATGTAGATGGTGTCACTATTGATAAATCCTTACTATTTTTAAGGAGTACCAACCCTTAAATATCAAGTGTCAAAATTTTATGAAAATCTGACGTTTAGTTTACAAGTTACAGTGGTCTCAGTGACGCTACTTTTGTCATTTTTAAAACAACACCCATGATGCGGAACGCCCTGGGCCCCGATGTTTGAAATATGTGAGTACAACTCGTCTGCGAGAATGTACCACGTGACCATCTCGAAATCGGTCAACGTTGCCAAATTTAAATTTAGACAGTTCAACAAAAAGTAGAGCAAAACATATATTTTAGTTCACTTGAAACCTTCGTACAAGAAGAAATAGAAGAAGTGATTAAGACAGACAGCCAAATTATTGGATTCAGACCAATTATAAGCTCTTTAGATCCGTTATGGAAATATTAATTCTTTTATTAAAAATACAAAACATTTTTTAGAAAAATTATCAAAAATTAAAATGACAATTTTTCAAAGCAAAATATCTATTTTTCAGTTATACGAAGAAAAAGCCTAATTTTCAATCGAAAAAAAGTTAGTTTATAATAATTAATAATTTAATTAAATAATAATTAATAATTAACAATATATATTGTTTAAAAAAAGTATAATAATTATATTTTTTTTAATATAAAATCGAAAATTCAATGTTTTGTCTTGGCAAAATTACAGGTTATTTAAAACACAAAAAAGAAATTTCCAAATGTTGCTGTCGATAAATAAGTCTCTTAATCTTATGAGAAAAAAGTAGACAAGTTATAACATTAAAATTATAATTGAAATTGAAAATATAAAAAAATTACCGTTTCTTGATGTACTAATAAACATCAATAACAATTTGTTTTAAAACATCAGCCTTTAGAACATAAAATACAAATACGATAAAACCATGTTTTTCGTTTTTAATTTTTATCTCTTGCAAAAATAATTTTTTTATGAAACCTCTGGTGAAAATGTTCTTTTTTGTGTATTAAAGTAGTAATTTTTTCAAAGCAAAATATTTAATTTTCAAATTTATACGAATTTAAATTAAGAACAAGCCTAATTTTCAATCGAAAAAGTTAGTTTATAAATTTTCAATTCGTGTGCGAGAATGTACCACGTGATCACTCCTTACTCTCTCAGCGTCACAAAATCGGTATGTTTGAAACCAAGAGAAATCATCTACAAGTTCGCATAGAAGTGCTCTACTGGGTTGTACCAGTAGAGTTGAGTTTAGTAAGAGAGGAAACATGCGCAATAGTGCCGTGAAGGCGTTAAGTGCAGTGTTGCCAATGCCAATTTATTATATTCCCCAATATCCCAAGTCAAATTCCCAAAATTTGGGGACAAAAATCTGCTGATTTCCCAAAAATATCCCTCAATAGGTTAAGTACCTTATCTTAGGATTATCTTCTTTGTTTTGACCTTTTATTAACCATTTATCCATATTTGCACAAAATCGTATCGTTATTTCGCGACAGAATACAAAATTAACTTATCTAAAGCAAATTAGAAGCGTCTAAAACTAAGGGAATCACAGAAAGGGTTTCTCTATGTGTTCGCGTTCGCACCGCGCGGAGATAAACGAACTTACCCGTTTATAATATGATTTATTATAACAAAAGTAGGTACAATGGACAAATGATTTGCTGCTATGCAAATGGTCTTGAGTTCTATGCCCAATCTGAACTGTTTTTTTATTTTAATTCCTGCTGATTATTTATTATATTGTTTAACGATGAGATTTCAAAATCCCCGCATTTTCCCCGCATAATGCCAATCCCCAATAAATCCCCAATCATCTTGAGATTCCCCGCAGTTTGGCAACGCTGGTTAAGTGTCTAGATTGTCAAGTCAAATTTAATTTAATTATAACCTATATCTTTGATATTAATAGTTTAGTATGTGATTTATAGTTTTCTGTTTAGAGTGTTTGTGTATATTTCGTTAGGACTCGTTTCAATCATTAGCTGTTTATTTTGCTGATTTACTTATTGTTGTTTGAAAATATTAATTAATATTTAAAATTAATAAAATCTATAAAATGAAAAAGTTCTATTTGAAAAACAAACACCAAATAAAAAATATATTAAAACTTACCAGACTGAATCTACAAAACTGGAAAAATATTGGTAAACACAAAAAAATATATTTATATTGGCTGCGAACTTCACTAAATACTATTTGTTTTAGGAATAAATAAAATATTTATTGGAAAAGAGAATTTACAGATTTCTTTCCCTTAGAGTAGGGGAAACCAGGACTATTTTTATTATACTAATTTCCGTGTATTGCCATGTAAGCTATATTAAGCCTAGACTAATGCCGATTTACCCTAAAACAAATTTCAAAAGGTCCTATTTATTATAATCCTAAACAGATTTGAATGTACTTTATTGCCAACATATTCAAAGATTTCCTGTAATATACTTTTATGATGAATTCTGATGAAATTTCAGATATCAAAACAGGTAACCGAAAGTCATACAAAAAAATACTCTTATATTATTATTATATTAAAAAGACTTTTATAACAGTTTTTCTCACATAAAATTTTTTCAGTCGTATACGAGATTTGCCAAAAAATATGAAATTTACTCAGGAATAAAGTACCTTTATTTTTGAAATACCGGGTGTCCCAGAAGTTTCTGATCCATTTTAACTGCAAATATCTCGGAACTCAGAAACGATAGGAAAGTGCGGTTTTCACTGAACAGTTTCTTTTTTTATATAAAGTTTTTTTCAGTATAAATGTTTATTTAGTAAAATCTTATATAGGGTGTTTTAAAAAAGCGGTCTTTTTAAAATGCAAACAACGTCGATTTTTTTAACGACACACCCTATATATTTTTATATTATCTGAAAGGTGAACTCTTTCCCTTTACGAAAATGTATAATGTTGAAGTTTAGATGAAAAATAAGTGAGTTTTGATTTTTAAGGATAGGCAGTTACGTAGACATATACCATTAGATAATTAACAAATGAGCTCTGGATAAAATTATAAATTGAAAATGTATAAACTAATTTTTTCGATTGAAAATTAAGCTTTTTCTTAATTTAAATTCGTATAACTAAAAAATAAATGTTTTCCTTTGAAAAATTGTCATTTTAATTTTTGATAATTTTTCTGAAAAATGTTTTATATTTTGAATTAATATTTCCATAACGGATCTAAAGAGCTTATAATTGGTCTGAATCCAATAATTTGGCTGTCTGTCCTAATCACTTCTTCTATTTCTTCTTGTACGAAGGTTTCAAGTGAACTAAAATATATGTTTTGCTCTACTTTTTGTTGAACTGTCTAAATTTAAATTTGGCAACGTTGACCGATTTCGAGATGGTCACGTGGTACATTCTCGCAGACGAGTTGTACTCACACATTTCAAACATCGGGGCCCTGGTCGCCCAAATTCGCAATAAGGTTTTGGCCTCCGTATTTTGGGATGTCTAATGTAATTCTAATAAGTAGATGTATTACGTATTTACCCTCTTATATATAAAAAAACTTACCTGTGTAGATAAGAGCACAGCCCTCGTACATTCAAACACGTTGATAGAAGCATCGGGCGTTGGAGCGTAGATGGTGATGACGTAGGTAATTCCGAGCAAAGGCATTAGAACCAAAAGGGCCTTTGCTGCCTTATGATATTGTTGCGTTTCCAAGGTGTTCGCTGATCGAAGTTTCGTGATAAGTACCCACATGATGCAGAGAAGGAACATTAAATTCAAGAGCAAAACTATTACAGTGGGCGTCTGAAAGATCCAGTCGATAGGGTGAGTGTTGAACCAGCGGCACTGAAATTAGAAAAAGAGTTGCCTTTAAACATGAAATATTTTTCTTGTCACAAATCGACCTTTTTACTTTTTAATAGAGCGTCATATCAAATAATAAAACCATAGTAGCATAATATAAAATACCTTTCGTTTCCTCTGTGGATTATCAGCCCATGCAATTTTCGGCATTTCTTTAATTGAAAGCCAATATGAAAATTCGGGTTTCAAGAAAAAATTGAATCGCTTTCGCCTACCGACGTATTAATGAATTTCTCACGATTTTATTAGTAGATATCCTAAGCCACTACTGGCACACATCGGGGATTCAATGTGTTAGAAAGAGAACGCGATAGACATAGGAATTCAATGTGGTAGAAAGAGAACGCGATCAGCTAATGACACCAGTTAGCATTGCCGGCCACGTCCCCTTTTCAACATGGCCACTCGTCGCGCCTGGTGGGCGCCATTTTTTATCCGAATTGCAGCGCCACCTGTCAATGAGTGTCGGTAAAATAACCATCTATATGAGCTCCCCCTGTGTTTTGACATCGTCCCTTTTGAGCTCCCCCTATATGTGACGTAACTTGCTAAAACCGTATACACGTGTGCGGAATCATTGACCTTCTGCCCTACTTCTTTCTTATTAGCTTTACCGGTTTAAATATTTAATATTCCCATGGATTTACAATGCAGGTGGTTGGGGTCATTGACCTCCTCATTTTATACTATCATATATAGTGGCGTCTGTGAGTCGGAAAAAACGATGAAAAATGGACCAAAATTTACCCGGATCGAGAGTACCTTCTCCCCCCGTTTTTGAGGATGCTGAACACGATGGCGGTATCAGAATTTCTCAGCCGAACCCACAGGTCAAAATTCAACCCCGAGGAATGAACTTTTTTTGTATCAACGGCAAAACGGGCGTCCCTTTCAGGGGTGAGTTTTGACCTGTGGAGGGGTTGGTGGCGATCGGAAGTGATATTGAACACCTCCATCGTGTTCAGCATCTTCAAAAAAAACATCCCTGTCGGGGATGAGTTTTGGCGTGTGAAGGGTTGGTGAGGGTCAGAAGTAATCTTCAACATTACTAATCCAGGGCATTTAGATCAAAATCGACGGAAATAAATAAATTTTTAGGGACAGCAGATATCGAGATGCGGTTTTCTGCATTGTGTTAAGAAAGCTCCCAGGAAAAAAGTCTATATGGTGTGGTTATGCCATTTTTTGAAAAATGCATTCTGGTGCAATCAATGCATTTTGCAGTTGCATAAATACTTGCACCATTATAAGAACGATTGGAAACTCGGAAAAATCGCTCAAAAATCGTTACTCGGGGGTTTTCGGGGATGCCGAATTGAATTCTGGCATTAGAATTACCCGGGGGCGGCTCTGCGGGGGTGCTCGGAGGGTGATTGGGGGGAGAAATTACAGCGTCCATGAAAATCAGCCGAAAATAGTTGCTCGGGGGTTTTCGGGGATGCCGAATTCAATTCTGCGCTCGGGGGTGGCTCTGCGGGGAAAGGTAATGGAGAAAGTGGAAAATCACAAATTATGAAAATAATACAGGAATGTCAGTCAGTTAATAAATTATAATGGACAATTATTGCTGTTCATTAATAAAGGTGTTATTTTAAACATTTTTAAGTGGTTGGCTTTAATAAATAAATATAGTACCAATAAATCGATTTAGTCAACATATATAACACTTTTAAATCTGTCATTACTATGAAATTAATTAGAAACGTAAATTTTATATTTAAAAAAAATTGTTGTTTCTGTTGAGGCGTAGATAAAGTATAGTACTTAATGCGTGTTGTAAAGCAGTTCTATCTATCTATCTGTTGATAAATCCAAGGGTACGATACCTCGGAGAATATCAAATAGAAGAGGAAGATCTACCTAACCTGAAGCCTACCGACATCCTGAACTTTTTGAAAGCAATAGGACTGGAGGAACTGCTCTAATCGTTGAGACATCCTCAACGATTGGGCAGCAGTAGGGGGCACAATAGATCTTATAGGTCGCAGTGTATCGACACCCCCATCACAGATAGATAGATAGATAGGTCTATCTGTTGATGGGGGTGTTGGTACACTGCGACCTATAAGATCTATTGTGCCCACTACTGCTGCTCAATCGTTAAGGCTGTCTCAAAGATTAGAGCAGTTCCTCCAGTCCTATTGCTTGTAAAGCAGTTACGCACTCATGAAATTATGCACTGGCCGCTACGCGGCTTCCTGCGTAATTTTTCCGTTCGTGCGTAATATGCTACTTACAATATTTGTTACGTAATATACTATAAATAATATGTTCGCATAAGCTTCGGTAGTAACTAAAATTTTACAACCTTTGAAGTTACTCTATTAGACTGTTCTTTTATACATTCGTTATATAATACCTTAGTGGTATTTATATTTAAGCAGTCCTATCAACGATTTTTTTAGTTTCTTTTTTTTTGACCATGAATCCTTAACTGTGAAAAATTGAAGTACGAATTTGCTTTCTAGCCAAAAGAAAACAATTCAAGACATTCATTAGGTCTTTAAAAAACATCTATACGTCTTTCCCTCGTACTCTTATTGATCTATTTATAGGTGTGCTTGAATAGCCTCGTCGATTAGTGTAAAGTTACATCGCCACGACACAAGCATCATCATTACATTGATATTTGACGCGTTGTGACAATGCTCAATTGAAATTTATGAAACGGTTAATTCCGGATGAACTGTTTACTGTTTAAGTGTTTAATCAGTAACGTATTATGAGTTTCTGAAAATCAGAAGTCTTATCAATGAGATTATTAACTATTAACGAAACCAAGCATTAGTTTTTTTCTAATCTTAATTTAAGTTTTATTTAAAGAGAGCAATATTAAGTAAAAAAAAAATACAAATTTCGAGTCACTATGGTCTATTTTTATGTATGAGAGTAGTAAAACAGCATTTCTAATGCAAAACTTAGTACGGTCATTTTAAATATTTTTACGGAATAATCTTAATATTTCCTAAAATTGTCATAAATGTACCTGAGCTAATACAAGTTTTGGGTCTTTTATTGGTCTTTTATAATCATAAGCTGTACAGAACAATAGAAAAAGGTTTGGACAGGCCAAAAGCCCTGTGTATTAAAGATAACATAGCCGTATCTTAAGATTATTTTCAATAAGTACCTATTTGCCAATTTTGTTTTATTTTAATTCCAAGAATTTCTTACAGTAATCGAATTATAAGTAGATAAATCCCTTACCAACAAATTTCACCGAAAATGCGTTTGTAGGTTTTCCATTTAGTAAGGAGGTCCAGTTGTGTATTCTTGACAGCTTACTAAATGTCGTTTAGTTGCAACATGCAAGGTGCAGTGTGCAGTCTATTGTGAATTCTAGTGCGATCATGGAAAATTTGGAAGTACCGCGTAAACGACAAAAAATCGGTCCTTTAACAGTTAATAAAAAACATTAATATTTAATTGTTTTAAATCATTTACAGACAAACATTTATGTAAAAGTGTTGATGACACAGTGGAATTAGTTAGTAGTACGCTTGGTGTTGGGAAATCTTCGATTTACAGAGTTGTTAAAGAAAACCAAAATTTCAAATAGAAAATCATTTGAAAGAAAGACTTCGAAGGAAAGTGCATGCGTTCTTCTTTAGAAAAGAATTTCCGACAGTAGACAAAGTTCTTGCCACGGTTCGAGATGATAAGGATTACCCTGAAATGAGTCGAAGTACACTATGGAAACTTTTAAAAGAAATAGGTTTTCTATGGAAAAAGCATTCCAGAAAGTCTATTTTGAAGAAGCGATATTGTAGTATGAAGAAGAAATTACCTAAGGACTATAAAAGAAATGAGAAACCAAAGAAGAAATATATTTTATTTAGATGAAACATGGATCAACGAGGGACATACACCAAATAAATTTTGGCTTAAGCGACCCAGAAAACCCCCGTAACGATTTTCGGTTCGTATTTTTCAATGGTGTCTGGAAAAACCTCGGGGATTACGTTCAGGGCCAGGTTAGGGGGCACCAGGTGTCCGTGGGGTTTCCGCCTATGCCATATTTGAATTCAGCGACCCAAAAAACCCCCCGTAACGATTTTCGGTTCGTATTTTTCAATGGTGTCTGGAAAAACCTCGGGGATTACGTTCAGGGCCAGGTTAGGGCGCACCAGGTGTCCGTGGGGTTTTCGCCGATGCCATATTTGAATTCAGCGACCCAAAAAACCCCCCGTAACGATTTTCGGTTCGTATTTTTCAATGGTGTCTGGAAAAACCTCGGGGATTACGTTCAGGGTCAGGTTAGGGCGCAACAGGTGTTCGGGGGGTCGTTTTCCACATGAAATTCGGATTCAGCGCCCACAAAACGCTCCCATAACGATTTTCGGTTCATTTTTGTCGATATTTCCAGGAAAATTCTCGAAGATGACGTCCGCGTCCAGATTAGGGCGCACCAGGTATCTGTGGGGTGTTTGCCGATGGCATATTTGAATTCAGCGACCAAAAAAACCCCCGGGCGCCAAGTTTTTCATTAAATCTGCTTCCAGAAACATCAAAAACGAAATATGAAAATTAATATTCAAGAAAAGTTCATTTTGCGTTACAAAATTTTCAATTTGTTGTAAATCCCCTTCTAGGACACGCTCTACACCCGTAACGTGTTAGAATCAATGTATCGATTGATTGTTCAGAATGTATCCGCATGTAATGAGTTGGTCGTATTCGGATAATAGCCTAACGTAAAATTCCTGTTTCAGAGGTAATACAGGAAGGGAGAAAATTGATGTGGGCAAACGTTCTGAGTGTGTGGGATCCCTTCCAATTAAATAAACTTTTATGACCTGTTTTATGATTTACGTAATAATAGGGAATCTATACAAGGTAATTAAAAGTGGAACAAAGACATTAAAATATAAAAAAGTGCCATTGAAACTTCAGATAATTTAAACAAAATGACCCATTCATAATATAAAGGATTTTAGCCCAGTTGTCAAAGAGTTTGACCTCGCACAAAATGTGATATCGTTGAAACTTAGCACTTAAGTACTGTGACGCTAAATTAGGCTTTGATTTAACTTGCTGAACTTAATACGGTTTGATAAGTATGTTTTTTATTTAATGTGATCTTATCAGGGGTAATCAGAGAATTACCCTTTACAAACCTGCATGCGTGGCTGTTTTTCGTCTGGTGAGCATTTGGTCGTATGTTAAAAATCTTATGAATGAATTTAGAAGGGTTGTTAGGCGCCACTTAATTTTAAATCAAAATTAAGAAAAAGTTTAGATTATAAAAAATTATGTTTTAAAATGATCTTTTTTTACAACATTCATTCGACGCAATTTTTATTTTCAAAATATTATTTACATAAATTAGCAATTAATATTTTTTTTAAATAAAGTTAAAAATAATTTAGAAATTGATTTATATAAATAAATAAACACTATTTTGAAAGTAAAAATTGCTTCGAATGAATGTTGTTAAAAAATGATCATTTTAAAACATAATTTTTATTAAACAGAGATAATCTTTATCATTTTAATTATATTTAAATAAAAAGTAAAAGTATAATGATGATAAATGTACAAGTTTTTTTTTGTTATGTCTCTATTAATAGATATCTTCAGTTTTATAAAAATCAGTGAGAATTTTAGAAATTTTAACTTCCGGTCAAATTTTCTAAGAGAAAACAAAAAAAAACCTTAAAAACTAATCACTTCCTGAGAAAGCTTAGAGTCTCCTCTTTAAAATACTTTCTTTTTTTTCTTTGCGTACATTTCAGACAAAGATACTTTAATTCATTTCGGAAGCTCATAGTGGTTTGTATTTCAATTTCTCTTTCTTTCTTCACTGGATTAAAACCACTTATTTGTTAAAAAAGTTTTTAATTGACGTTTCGGCTTTCTCTATCGAAAGCCGTCATCAAAATAACATAACAAAATAAATAAATTTACTATAGAAACAGAACACTTGATAATCTTGCAAAAATATGACCTCAACATAGTACACTTAAAATAAGATTTTGAGATTGAAGATGTCAAAATCTGTTTCAATCGTATTTTTGTGACGTTTCTGGGAACGAATTTTGAAAGGATAGCGCATTTGCTTATTATAAGAGAATTTATACTTCGTCATAAATGAAGTTTTCTTATTAATATTATCATGAGAAAAAACCAGATAAAGCCTTATGATACTATCCCGATATAGAGGGTATCCTTTTTGCAATTAACTCTTTTTGTAAAATAGGTATCCAAATTTTTGAAATATCGACAAAACAATTAGAAACACATTCGTTATTATTTAAGCATATCAATGCTGCTTCTTCAACTTTGCGGTTATAATTATTAATAATCTAGTTGAAGAATTCCATTGAATTTTTTGACCAAAATCCCATGCATGTTCACATATTTTGGATTTTTCGAATTGTTTATTTTTAATGTACGATTGATGTTCATTAAGTCTAATATGAAAAGGTATAGATGTTTCTCCTATATATAAAATTTATTACATTCGCATGGAATTTTGTAAATACAATTTTTTGTGTTTTGAATTTCATTAAAAGGTTTTGTATTTACTATTAAAGATTTTAATGTATCATTAGTTTGAAAAACTGTTTTTAAATTAAATTTATTTCCAATCCTTCTAATTATTTCCGATAATTTTGGAAAATAAGGGATTTTTACTATATTTGAATGAATTATTGGGGGATTTAAATTTTGATCTTTAGTTTTGATGTCTCGGTAAAGTTCACGATTTATAAATTTACTTGGGTAGTTGTTCTTAATCAAGACAGATTTAACAAGTGATAATTCATGATTTGAACAAATTGTTTTTGATCTATCAGAAAGAGATTTGACAACACCTTGTTTAACACAAATTGAGTGGTTTGAATTAAAATTTAGATATCTATTTGTATGTGTTTCTTTTCTAAAAACTGATGTTTCAAAACAATTGTTGTTATTGTGTATTAGTACATCAAGAAACGGTAATTTTTTATTACTTTCAATTGTAAATTTAATAGTAGGTTCCGAATTATTAATAGTATATAAAAATGTATCAATATTTTCCCTATCGTTTTGCCAAATTGCAAATATATCATCTACATATCTACACCAGACAGAAGGTCTTAAATTTTGTTTGTTTACAATTTCCATTTCAAAATCCTCCATTAAAATATTCAATTTTGGTGATAAAGGAGAACCCCTTGCCATGTCAAAATTTTGCTGATAAAAATCACTATTTAACTGAAAATATGTAGTTTTAATACATAGTTCCAATAATTCTAGAATTGCCGAGACGCTTAATTTAGTTCTATTTATCAATGTGTTATCACTTGTCAACTTTTTTCTCACAAGATTAAGAGTTTTATCGACAGGAACATTTGGAAATAAACTGACTACATCAAAACTAACCATTATATCTGAATTTGTAATTTTGATTTTTGATAATTTTTCTAAAAAATGTTTTGAATTTTTGATAAAGGAATTAGTATTTCCTGATAACGGATCTATTATTTTAAGTAGAAATCTTGCTAATCTGGTTTTTTCTTATGATAATATTAATAAGAAAACTTCATTTATGACGAAGTATAAATTCTCTTATAATATGCAAATGTGCTATCCTTTCAAAATTCGTTCCCAGAAACGTCACAAAAATATTGAAACAGATCAAAATCTTATTCTAAGTGTACTATGTTGATGTCATATTTTTGCAAGATTATCAAGTGTTCTGTTTCTATAGTAAATTTATTTATTTTGTTATGTCATTTTGATAACGGCTTTCGATAGAGAAAGCCGAAACGTCAATTAAAAACTTTTTTAACAAATAAGTGGTTTTAATCCAGTGAAGAAAGAAAGAGAAATTAAAGATACTTTAGTTTTTCCGAACGCCTCGCCTGAATATTTGTATTCAACGGATCGGCGCGCGTAGAATTTTCGAATTTGCTTTCTTATTTTTAATAATTTTTTTATAGTAATACAATTTTTTTTTTAAATAACTTATAATATTATTTTTTAGTAAAATTTTCCGCTCTTTCCCGTGGTGCTATTAGTTTTTCGAAATTTTTATTTTTTTTTTCGAGATATAATGGAAAAACCAAATTTTCGATTTTATTTTCGAAATTGTGAAGTTAGCATACACTTTAGAGCAGCAAAGATTTTTTTTATCGTTTTCTACACCTTTTCAAGTACTTAAGTTCCAAGTTTCATCGATATCACATTTTGTGCGAGCTTTTGGTCGATATACTTCTCTGGCAACTGGGCTATTTTTGGAATAGGAAATTCGTATCTTGCGAGTAGGATGATTTACATAATTAAAATTACACTTCACTCAAATAAGTTTGTTTGATCGTGTAATTATGCGAATCGTCCAGCTCTGGATGTGAATAACATGCATCTTTAATTATGTTTGTGAGTTTTATTTACGGGATCAGGTCAGGTAAACATTAAACATTAAACAGGTCACATTTAAGGAAAATTCCACAATTTTTTTTTAAACGTAATAATGTATAAAAGATTTTTGTCCCCGACTGGTTTATACAGGGTAAACGGAGATATTTTAAAGGTACGTAGAGGTGACAAGGGGTGTTCTAAATAACCCATATATAATGGGTTTCTTAGCTTCCATAAAAGAGTTACAGGGTATTTGATCAATTATGCATAAATATTCATTTGGCCAGAACTTTGGAATCGCTTAGTATATTTTCTCTATTTTGGGCAAACAGATTACACTATAATGTATTGAAATAACTTCAATGCGGTTTGAAAGGTTTATGTCAATAGCGCAAGTTGGGGCCTGTCTATTGCATCGCAATTATTTCGAATTCAGTCCTGACTTTTACAGCGGAAAATGGCGTCTTCAAGGTCACAGATTTTGACTTTCAACGAAGGGCCCACTTTTCTAGCTGTTTATTTATCTAAGATGTGGTTAAACCGTTTGAAATCGAATCAAATCAAGTAGTTAATTCAAAAATCAAGTCAAGTAGTTAATATTGGAAAATATTACAGCGAATGAAGGTAAAAAATCAACTGAATCGGTAATTTGAGAAAGCACATAAGTCAAGGAAAGTAAATTTTTCAGGAGACATAAAAAACTAGACACTGTCTTATGGGGTTTCATAAATAACTGGCAATCATATCTCGGCGGTATTTCTGGTTGATTTTGATAAAACTTGGCACGATTATTTGCGGCAATAATTTAAATATTATTAGAATTAAATTATTAATTCCAGTGACGTTCCACTAGGTAGTTTAATTGATATTGTGACAAATCATTGTACGCCACTGTTTTTTTGGATGTTAGTTACTTTTCTTGGATTAAACAGTTGAACACACAAATTTTTTGCTTCTTCAATTTTATTCGTATCTCGCTTAGTTTTTGAGAAAAAAAAATAAAAATCTTATTTTTTCCTGAAAACCCGATCCTGAACGTTTAAAGTTTAACTCTGGGTCACCCTGTATACAATGTAGGCTATTTAAATACATTATTTTATTTAACAACAATTTGTTAATTATTAAGATAAGATTAAAAGACAACTAATTATTAATATAAGATTGAACTTTGAATGAGCATTATTCAAAGGCAATTCTGCGAGTTTGTCTGACATCAAAGCTAGGCCTGTTAATCAATTGGTAGATGTATTATTCCGAAAATATGACTTCAGTCTTTTCATCGTTGAGAAACTTCGTTCAGTTCGTTCTACAGAGGCAGTGGTAACGGGTAAAACGGCTAAAATTTGGAATAGCGGAAACAAACAAGGATCTGCTACATTTAAAGTATCGACTACACTTTGAGGAAGACAGGGATCTACTTTTTGGCATTTCACTGTCCAAATATTCCATTTAATGCGTAGAATAACCATGTATATTGTTTGTAAATCATCTGAATCGCTGGCTCAAAAACATAAAATAATTTGTATTAATCTCTGAAAGGGATAAAAAAGAAGAGAGTGACATCTTGACTAGATTCAGTCAAAATTTAATGTCAATACTCTCTTCTTACCATAGATGGTAGCACATCTAAAAATGATTTATATAGTTACAACATTTTCTTATAAACTTATAGAAGTTTGGGGGGGGGGGGGCTCCCTTGGCTACGCCACTGCTGCAAATTATTTATGAATTATAACAAAAATCTGTGTTGATGGTTGAAAAAGATTGTGTTAGCCTCACTACTTTATTATTTTTTCAAGAAACTTGGTGTGTCTCCTTACTAATGCAGATAAGAAAGTGAAGTGATTTGAGCACCTTTGCAGCGGTTTCCCGGTACAGCCTTGTCTTGATGACCTTTTAAACCCTGTTTGACTTTTTGCTTTCAATAATGTGGACTGTAGTAGGACGTACAAGAATTCTTTCCCCCGTCTCTCCAGTATTACCAATAAAACATCAGGAATTTCACCTTTTATTTAAATTTCTTTAACGAAGAACAAGAACAACACATAAAAACAGGTATTAACATGTACTATAATTTAACTATAAATAACTAGTGTGATACCTCAACTAGTTGAGCAATTCACTGAAGTGAATGTTTAAAAAATGAATTTGGAAATCGATCACATCGATTTTGTGCGATCCGAACTGAACGGGGTGTTGAGCGATACTAAATAAGATTGATTTTGAAATTTGCAAATAATTGATCGCCGCGATTTGTGCGATCTGAACTGAACGGAGACTTGAGTGATACTGAAAAATTACGAACAAGCGAGAGACCAAAGAGCTGGATAAAAAAATTGTTTTTCGGCTGGCTAATATTCTAACCGTCGAAATCAAGGTTGAGTGTCTAGACTGTTTTTTTATTGTTATTTACCGCGTCGGCCTGTGCGAGGTGGCGTGTTTTCACGGCGTTGCCGGATTTATGCAATACTAATAATCGTTATGCAAATTGAATGAAAATTGAACAGAAAGTAATTTGTCCGAGCTTAGAGTTGGGTTAGTTTAAAGTTTATTCATTAAAAGAATAATTAAAAAATGCTGTTTTAAAAAATTACATTACAAATAATTACTTCACATTTAAAATGATGTCAAATTCACCAAGAAATTCTACAAAGGGTTATTTCGCAGATATAACATAAATGTTGGTTGCAATAATCAATGTGCGACATGGTCATTCTCATCGAATAATCTCATTCTAATTAAAATTAGTTTTTTTTTTAATTATACCTTTCTTGAACCAATTCTGTATCGCTCTGCATTAGGATTTATTTTGATGCCCTCACACAATCATGTTTGAAAAGAAGTTATTTTCGAACGTTCATTTCCGTATGGTCTGTGATTAAAGCAAACCAATTTCGAGTTTAGGTTTATACTTAATTAAAATTAGTTACACACTAAATTCTAACGTCGATTTATATTACACGGAAATTTTGAAGTGCAAAAAGTTCAAACGAAGTTCATTTATAAATGTTTCTGAATGGGATTAAAATTTATACGTTCTTTGTTAGAATTCTTTAGACACGTGATAATTTCTAAAATCCTCTTTCAAAAATCACTCAAGCAGCACTGAAGCAAAGGAGAAATTGCGCCATTTTATAATACTACCAGGTGAAAGGAAAATTAAAATATTTGAAAAATCTTACTAATTTTATTGTCTAACTTGTTTTTGGTTTTAGTGTCTAGTAGGCACTTTCTTCATAATTGAGTCTTGGTTTTTAGCATTTAAAATTTGTTTCATCTTCCACTATTGTTATTTTATCTTCTACAATTATTATTTTTATTTTTTTTTATTGTTAAAATTTATTTTATTTGTTATGTCCATTATTATAATTATTATTAGTAAAATAGTTGTTTTATCTATTGTTAGAATTGTTATTATCAAATGTTCTACTATTATAATCATTAAATTTTTCTGAAATCGCTCAAGAATGCCTACTTTCTCGGAGCAATTTCAGTCCCCAAAATACGCTATTCTAGTATTTTAGAAGAACGTTTGATTGATTGATTGATTGATTAAGACGATGTACCTGACTGAGGTTTTTTTTTATAAGCCTCAATACTGCAGCCTTAAGACTTATTGTATTATGTCAGTTACATCGTTATGTTCAGGTGAAGGGGTTTGTAACCTTTATCAGGCTGAGTAGCCTTTTCACCAGATTTTCTTTTGGAAAGTCCTCCTGTGGGTTTACCAGCCCCAGTCGGTTATACCTCCAGTGCGTGAGTGCCAGGCACTCTAGTATGATATATGAGGCTGTTTCCTCCTCCTCATTGCATAGTCTACACATGGGTTCATCTTGAAAGACGCCCATTTTATGTAGGTGTTCCCTAAGGTGACAATGTCCGGTTATTAGTCCCGTGACATGCCTTATTTGATTTCTGCTTAGATTCAGAATATCACCTGTCAGTACTTTTGATGGCGCTTTAACCATTCGTTTACTGTTTTGTTGGCCCGGCACGAGATCCCAGCGTGACCGGTGTTCTTTTAACATCCACCTAGTCAGCGAGAGTCGTACCGAGGATTTGGGAATGCCAAACGCCGGTTTAGGACCAGTAAAGACGGTCGCTGATGCTTTCCTTGCCGGGGCGTCTGCTTCCTCGTTGCCTTTTATCCCTTTATGCCCTGGGACCCATCTAAGTGTTACCTTATTTTGGTTGGCCAGAACGAGCAGGGTTTGTAGGCAGTTCCAGACCAATTTTGATCTGATTTTGTTACATGATAGGGCCTGTAGGGCAGCTTGACTGTCAGAGTAAATGAGGATTCTTTTCCCTCTATGCCCGCTGTCAATATTCTCCCTCAAACAAAGCTCTATAGCATGTACTTCTGCTTGAAATACTGATGCGTAATTCCCCAGTGGTGCGTATAGGTTGTATCTGGGTATTTCACCATATATTCCAGCTCCCGTTCCACTTGCGGTTTTTGACCCATCAGTATACCAAACTAATGTTCCTTCCCGAAAGTTGTTTGTTTCTTCACCTTCCCAACTCAGCTGAACGCTGAAGGGCTTTGTGAAGTTGTTTTTTGGTGCCATTTCGTCACTTCTCATCTCCATCAACGAGTTTGTGATGATTTTTGTGATTCTACTGTGTCCTTGTTCATAAGGATCCCACTAGCAATTGCATTCCAATCTGAATGCCCCCATTCTCGCCTCCGCTCTGATATAAATATCAAGTGGCGGAAGGTTTAGTATGGTTTCCATTGCTGCTGTTGGAGTGCTCCTCATGGCACCTGTAATGCAAATGCAGGCTAAACGCTGGAGTTTAGCAAGCTCCAGTATCGCCTTCCTTTGTATTACTTTAGGCCACCACACTAAGGAGCCATAGGTTAACATGGGTCTTACCACTGCAGTGTACAACCAGTGTACCATATGTGGTTTTAAGCCCCATTTAGTGCATATGGCCCTTTTGGCAGCCATTAGTGCCATTTTACCCTTATTCCAAATGCTTGTTCCAGGTTAGTTTAGCGTCAAGGATTATACCTAGGTACTTCACCTCCTGGGTTAATTGTAGTTGAGTGTTGAAGAGCTTGTGCCCAGTTACAAAACCGCATTCGTTTATCAAAATCGGTGTCTTTCAGCTCTTGATGCAATAGTATTTTGTAAGGGTGATAATGATGCTGTTTTATAAAATTCTTCCAACATATGTTGCTAAGCAACGATCGAAAACTGTCCGGCAAAATCTTTGCCGTACAAGGTCAAACTTTTTGCTGTACAAGGTCATCAAAATGGGTCCCCCTACATTTAAGACAGTAAATAAATACACGCAAACAACCAACTCATCTTAAGTAGATTTATTAAATATATTATAACACATATTATTATAACTATTTTTGTATATTTATAGTTATGTTGCAGTTTGTACAATCATTAAACATGGGCTGAACCCTACCTGAAAAGTCATTATAAGTATAAGTAGGTATTAAACCGAACTAAGTAGTGAATCTCTGACTTTTCTCATAACAATAAACGAACAGTGATTGTCATGGATACGATTTCATAGGTAATGAGATGGTCATAAAAAATTGGTATGCATTTATAAAAATTTCTTAATTTATGATAATGTTGATTGCGATTTCAGAAAAAATAGTATGTTTACCTTGTAGTAAAAGCACATTCCCCGACTCTCAATGCTTGTTGGCCTCGGCTTAACGCCTCGGCCATCAATTTACATTGTCGCCCGGGAATGTATCGCTTTTACTACTAGGCAAACAATGTACTATTGTTATCATAACGATTATTCATTTACGTAGTTATATTTTGGTTTTTATAATTCATTTCGTTATAGTATATTATGCAACGATCATGTAATGATAGCTATTAATACACGCGCTTAAGGTAAATTACGACATGAGCAGCAGGCGAGTATCGTAAATCTTAAGCGAGTGTATTAATAGCCATTACATGAAAGTTGCATACGCTATTTTTTCTACGACAAAATATAAATAAGTACTTTAACTGAAAACTATTAATTTATTTGATACATTTGATACAAGAATAATTTTGACATTGGCTTTCACAGAACTATCGAGATATCTAATCTATCTAAAAATTTCTATCGCTATGTTGAATTTATCATGTTTTATAACATCTGTGAAAATTTCATGAAAATCCCAGCCGGTCCCATATTCTTAACGTTTACCCACAGAGATGTGCGTGTCAGTAGTTGTCAATATTTGTAGGTTATTATGGCGAAATTAAATAAAGTCAAACTTTGACGTTGATATTTACAAAAATAGGTTATTTTCTTATGACGATTTTCCATCATCACTCCACCAACGTTTTCGCCGGCCACCGCTAGACCAACATTATGTATCGGGACTACGTTACTGAACGTTGCTTTGGAATGTCAAAAACTGACAAATTAAACTAATACATTTATCAGTTTCTCTTCTAATGGAAATGAAACCACTTATTTTAAATAAAAAGGGGGCTTTAATTGACGTTTTGACTTTCTTGAATGAAAGTCGTTTTCAAAATGACATGAAAAAATATATAATGAACAATTTACTATAGAGACATGTTATATTATCTCTGTGTTGTCTGCCGTTGCTAGGAAATAAACCAAAAGCTTAAGTTTTCTTTTTTTTAGATGTGCTGCTGAAATTACGTTTATATAAAAAAAAAAAATCTAATCATAGATGGCAGCACATCTAAAAATTTTATCTTATAGCGGATATAGCTATTGACTTGTACGAGTTTGGAATTTTATTTATTGGATTCGAAAAGCCTAACTGACGAAGCCGAAAGGCAGAAACCGGTCTTAGGATGTCGAATCTGATAAATTAAATTCCTTACTCGTTTTCTAACTTAAGTTTTCTTGTAAATATCTCGGAAGATCGAATTTTCTGCATTTTTTGCTGATTTAGGTAGGAATTAGTCTACCCTGAAAGTTTCATTTAATTCTGACGAGTGGATTTTGAGATCCTCCGGACACACATACATATAGTCGAACTCAATCCTTTATGAGAATGAAAAAACAGCAAAGGATTACCGCCAATAGAACAAATGCTCATGAATCTGGACATTTTTGAGCACTTTAAAGTCGAAAACAGGGCACACTGTCCATATACATAAAAATAAAATAATATTTTGGCTATTAGGATCACTGTGCAAAGATTCAATAACCAACTTAGCTGGATATCGTTATAGGGGAGAATGGCGTATAATTATTAATTATGAGTTCAATATGAATTTACATTTTAATTTCTATAACGCATATTAGATTTGAATTACTAATTAAAATTTTGTCTTAAATTAATTTAACTAAACTGTGAGGTTACACTCATAAGAGGCGACAATGGAAGTGTGGTTATAGTTTTTACATTTTCAATTGCAGAAACAAAATTCTCAGATGTGCAGACAGGTTACTTTGGTGGCTTGTGGATGTGCCGACAAGTGGCTTTGTCGGTATTAGCAGCATGTAGATGTGCCGACAAGTGCCTTTGTCGGTATTAGCGGCATGTAGATGTGCCGACAAGTGGCTTTGTCGGTATTAGCGGCATGTAAATGTGCCGACAAGTGGCTTTGTCGGTATTAGCGACTTGTATAAAGCGGGATCATTTGGTTCTGCAATTAAAGTAGGAAGTAGGAAGTTAGACAAATATTGTCTTCAGTAGTGAGGGCTAGGAAAATATTCATACAGTGATACACTGTGCTTGTGTTCGCACTTGATATTTGAATCATAAGAAGAATGTTAATCTATTAAAATTACACCGTTTTTGAAAGCTTTATTTTGTTCTGCAGAAAAAAACTTTCGCGTTCAAAAGTCCGGACCTGATATTAAAATTTTTTAAAAACCTATTTTATTGAGCTCAGGGAGCATACTCAGTGTGCCAAATTTTATTTGTCTGAGACTTTTACTTTTGGATATACTTAACGTAGAATAATTCACATATTTTCAAATATCACCCTGGCTCGGTCCATAGTACTTATATGGTTGGACTATGTACAATTCGTCGTATGGGACACCCTGTATACGATAACTAATAAAAGCAGTAAAACTGAGCCTTGCGGTACACCTGATGGTACATTAAATGGGATAAATTTTACGTTTTAGTTCCATAATATTAATAACTAGTGATACACTATTGATGGTATTTTTTATAATTCCTAATTATTTATGATATCGACGTGTGAAAATATCTAATTATCTATAAATAATAAAGTGAAATCTTAAATTAGTTTCTATTAAACGTTTTGAAAACAAGTCAATATAATTATGTAATGTTTGTAAGGCTTTTTCTTGCCACAAAGAAAAATATGCCTTACAAGTGACACCCTAGTACGGAAATTGCTCGAGCGCCAGATTATTTAATGTGGTTTACTCCACAACCCTTAGAAACGGCGTCTTAGGGACACAAGTAGCTTCAGATGGAGATACGGTATCTCCAGGGGTCTTGTTGACTTCAGACTTAATTATTTTTAATTTATTATATACCTTTAATAACCCTGAAAAGAGGTAAGGTTGGTGCATATAAACCAGGAAATAAACGTGACACTTATATTGGTTTTAGCTATGTTACACAATAAAAATTTGTTTTATTTCAAAGCCCAACCCTATTCAACCCTGAACAAAAAAAATTAAATTAAATGCTTGATTCGGAATTTACTTCGCGTAATAATCGGGTTTCGCGTAATAATCGGACTGACTCAATCAGACTAAGTTAAAGATATTAAAATAAGGAAAAACTCGAGTAAGATTATTGAATTAATTAAATACTAATATTCGGCGGAAGCATTCGTTAAATTTATTAATTCAAATTAACCGGAAAAATATATTTAAATGATTTATCTACTCAATCGATCGGGAGAAACGGGAATACAGACTTACGATCGAATTTACCAGGTTTCTACTAAATAACGGCAATTCTAGCCAGAAACGGAGTCTTGTCCTAAGCTTTTAACGTACCATTCATTAGCAAACGATAGCTAACCAGGAATGCTAATGCCTGTTGACGCAAGCCTAGTTTGAAAAAGATATTAATAAACGATAGCTAACCAGGAGAATTAATATCAATTCCAACAATCCTCTAAACGGGAACGCGGCGGGTGAATTTACAGTGGACCCCTTGATATTGATTAACGATAGCAAACCAGGAAAATCAATACCAATCCCGGCAAGTCCAAATACAAAACAAAAACACGCTTGAGGTTGTCAGACCCTTTTTAGGCGTTTAGCGTACCATTCATTAGCAAACGATAGCTAACCAGGAATGCTAATGTCTGTTGACGCAAGCCTAAGACAGGACGAATATTGATTAACGATAGCAAACCAGGAAAACCAATAAAAGTCCCGTCAGACCTTAGACCTCAATGAATATATCCAAAATACGGTTTTTGATTAATTATAGTGAATATAAATAATTAAGAAAAGGAATACGAATTCGGAATAACCTGGTAAAGTCGTATCTAATCTCGTTCCGGCTTTTTAAGAGGAAAATACTAAGCGGCTTTTATTATATTACAAAACGAAAATTTAAAAATCAAACGTTTGCTTCCGGACGGCACGACAATTAAAAGTGAAACGAAAACAGTTAACTTGAAAATATTTCTAAATTAATTTCCCAAAACAAAATTAAAATTTCAATAATCTAACTCGATCAACAAAGTAAAAATTTAATTATTCAAAAACAAAATCTCGAAAACCCAAACGCGGACGGAATTAAAAAAATAATTTAATTTTCCCAAAAAAAAACTAAATCTCAAAATCTAAATCAGAAATAATTTAATTAATTCAATTAATCTCAAAAAAACAAATCTTAAATTTCGGCAAAAATGTAAATCAAATAAGATTTTAAAATTCGGATCTGATTTCGTAGTTATAAATCAAAATAATTAAAACGCGTGTAAAATAAAACGATTCTTTTGGCTTCAAATTGACGACGGACTTTCACGGGTTTTTTGCTTAACGGCGGAAAAATTCGCGACGGACTAAAATGTTAACTCAACTTAATTTTTCAACTCGCAGGAAAAGAATGAATCTTATTTTGAAATTCGTAAAACATTTGGGCACTGAATAGTCCCTTCTCCGGATAGTTTCCCTACTATTTCTATAAAAGTATCGCGCGCGCATCTAGCGATTAGGCCGTATCTGTTTCGTTAAAGAATTAAAAATGTACTGGGTGAGCTAGCCAAAAATCGAACATTCTATTTAATTTGAAATAAATTTTGATTTAATTTGAAATTGAATGTTAAAAAAAATAACTTCATTACATGTTCTTAATCTATTACGCTATTTATAGCAGTTTTCTCTTTAGATTTTAATTTTTAATTTCCTTCGTACAAACCTAAAGTCTTATACATTTAGGCTTTACATGTTTTGGGATTACAACAATAAATAATTATTTATACGGTGCTCGTTTCATCCACAATATTAGCATCATCAAATCACTACAGATAATTCACATTTTTTAACCAGCAATTGAATTTGAATTTGAATTGAATTGAATAGTAGGTGGTAGGTGATTCGTGGCGTTAGTTTATTTCAATTAATATTATTCTTGGCTTCCGTGTATATACATGCTTTTTTTTATTTTGAAACATTGTTACAGTGTACTTCTTATTTATTTATTCGGTGTCAATTTCAATATCTTTCGTCCTTGGGAAAATACAGTTTTTTTTAAATGGATCTAAAGAATCGGAACAATCACTAAATGATATTCCAATGGATTATGCGGTATCAGGTTATAGTCCCAAAGATTCCTGGCATCAAAAAGGGGCCACGAGGTATTGCGCCTTCCGCCCTATTTTTGTATATTTAACCCCTTAGAATTAATTTGGGGACAACTTAAAAAAAGAATAAGGCGTCATAACGTGTTTCCCAAATTTTGTCTCAAATTTTAATTAGCAACGTTTCTGAATCTCACAAGAGATCAGAAAATGAAGCTATAGGCCAGGTGGAGTGGTCAACCTCTATTCAAATCTAATATTCAAATTCAAATTCAAATAATTTATTTTGCCTTAGTCATACATACTACAATACATAATTACAGTAGTTTAACAAAATGCAAAAAAGGACCTTTTCAAGATTATTAAACCGATAACATGAGCCCATCATAAGAAGGACTCATGCGAATAGACCCTGCTAATTTATAAAAACAAATAAACAATTTTACGCTGCCATTCGAAATGTAACGTAATAATATATCCGAAAAAGTCTTAAAAACAGATTTTATCAACGAAGTGAGTCACTCCACACCGAGCCGATGTGTGACGTCTCAGCCAATAGATAAAATTTTACTTTAAAAATAAAGAAAATCAAAAATATAATATTGGTTGAGCAGAAATTTGCTCTAAAATTATTATACTTTGAATCCTAGTGCACAATAATTTATAATTTACTAATTTAGAGTCATTCTGAATTTTTTTTTTTTTTTTTTTTTTTATTCCAAGCATCTAATGACAATAAAAATTTCAATCAGTATTACTTACTGTGTTCGTGGGTCGTTCCAGTTCTGATGTTAGTTTCGGTAAAATACACAATGATTATAACACAATGTCACAATATTTATTTCTCTAGTAATTTGAATAATACAAAAGTCGTAAATTAGAAATAACAAAATAATTCGAGCGGCTTGTAACACGAGCGTGCTAGTCTTCACCCAACTGAAGTCCGCACGACCGATCGCGGCTCAACTTGTCGAATTTCTTACATAATAACAAAAAAAATGATTAGTCAGAGGAATATTTCAGTTAACCTGCAGAAATTATTCTAATATTCCTAACACTATACTAATATTAAACAAAAAATGAGTAAGAGAAAAATAAAATAAAAATGAACAGAACCGGATTGCGCATGTATGGAAGAGGATACATAAATATATATGAAATTTAAATTATAAGAGGCTGTTACTACAGGAGCCATACGGAGAGCCCAAAGTGACGCCGACGGACCGACAAAACCTCGCCACCTGGACAAAAAACTCAGATATCAAGAAACGATTTTTTGAAAAGCAATAAGTTGCTTTTGTGGATGCATGATTTCCGAAAGAGTCTACGAAAGTAAATGATATTTTTGATAGTTTATAATCGAAGTTGTTCTTGTAGAAGCATGCTTTTAATATATTTTTTAAAAATCACAAGTGATAAGTTTTTAGTGTTTTTCGGTAAGCCATTCCATATTTTAATGGCTACGAAAGTAAACGATTTTTGAAAAGCTGCTGTTCTATGACGCGGAATAATAAAACTTTGAGAATTTCTAGTAGGGTGTGCCCTAGCCATAGTTAAAAATTTTTCTCTAAGGCTCGATGCAGACGGGCGAGTAGATTCGCGACGAGTACGCAGCGTTCTCGCCGCGAGCTCGTCGTCCCACTATGCACACGGGCGAAGCTTTTCTCTAAGATCGCAACTATGAATCATCAGTACGTTGTCGACTTCAAACATGGATGCATCAAGACGTGTTGCAGTGGCGTACTTTACTTACCATAACTTGTACTATAACTATTAGAAAGAATTTAGGTTAAAAAAACTTGCATCAGTTATCAGTTTTGTATCCAATTATACAAGACGATCCATTATACAAATAGGATACATAAGATTACCAAATTATACACGTTTTGTATCCAATTATACGATATGGCAGCCCTGAGTACGAACCACCACTGATTAATTTCTAGATGCGAGCACAAGCGGCCGGCGAGACGTGTGAACTCCCCAATGTCTCTACAGGTACTGCTTAACCGCCGGCGAGGAATTCTCGCCGCGAGATCGCGGCGAAGTAGCAGTCCCTGGCGAGCGTCGGCGGCTAGTAGCGTGCACGCGGCGAGTTCGCTGCGAGCTCTCCTACGTGTGAATCGCACCATTTGTTTCTTTGGTCCGCTACCCCGCGCGAGAAAAGTTCGCGGCGAGCTCGCAGCGAACTTCGCGATAGAACTCGCCCGTCTGCATCGAGCCTAAGATACGGGTGTTTACCAGTTGCTATTATTCTATATACACTGAGAGAACAGTTTATTAACATTAAATAAATTTTATTTATTGTTAACAAATGACATTGTTGGATATGGCCTAACTTATCTATTTTCATGGCAAACTAATGGTATCTTAACGGATCCCAAACAAATATCTATTTCAATATTAAATGATATTGGTTTCGAAAATATATATTTTATATACCATCAAAAGGTATTTGTTTGTATTTATTCTAATGACTTATCTTTAAAAATATGTACCGGGTTAATGTCAAATAATTATGTTTCACCTTAAAACATCGTTTTTGTATGATAAGTTTTTATATATTGTACATTACATTCATTGTTATTGATGACTTATAATATGTTAATTTTGAATATATTGTTTTTTTACCTTAAGATGGATTTTTTTTTACATAAAGAAAAAGAAATTTTATCAATTATCATTATAGTCGAAATAGTTTCAGTGGGGCGAAAAGTTGTATGAAAACAATTATATCTCTCACGAAAAAAATTGATACTACTTTTACTACTTTACTTTACCACTTTAAAAAGAGTATACTTTTTTCGTGAGACATAATTGCTCTTATATATAACTTTTCACCCCACTCAAACTATGTCGACTAAAATGAAAATTGATAAAATCTCACACTTTTTCTTTATGTAAAAAAAAACAACATCAGGTAAAAAACAATATATTCAAAATTAACATATTATAAGTGATCAATAACAGTGAATAATGAAATGTATAATATATAAAAACTTATCATACAAAAACGATGTTGTAAGTTGAAACATAATTATTTGACATTAACAAAATTGATACACATTTAAACAAAAAAATTGGCATTTACCCCTTTTTCTTTATGTAAAAAAAATTCATAACAGCTGTTGTTCCAATTCAAATCATTTTGTTGAAGACTGGTTGAATTCCAAATATTATTCTGATTTGGAAGTTCTCATCTTGTCAAAAGAATATGTTCAAAAATCAAACGTCGAATGATTAGGAAAAACTTTAATAAACAGAACATCAGGTACAAAAGGGAACATAGGATTCTTAAATTATTTATCACAAAGAAAAATCATATATTCTCAGATTCGGTTTGATATCGTAGATGAAAAACGTAGTATGCTTTGAAGCAAAAGTCTATATACCTTTCAAAACAGAAGCAACATTGTAAAGTTGTCCATTGATGTACACATAAACTTTTTTATCACTGTTCCACTTCCCTCTACCACAATGAAAGGCTGCACACTTATATCTAGATCTGCCAGCTTCTCAGTCTTTGATTTAATTTTAGATTCTTTATCACCAGGTAGCTAAAACAAAAAATAAAATAGTGAATAACCACTAAGAGTAAATGCAATTTTAAAATGACACATACATTTCCCAATAAATAATAAAAATACTTTTATTAGAAACATTAGCGATTTTTTTTGGAATTCTAGAAAAAATACACAAATAGAAATGTAGACTTTTTATTTTTTGTGCTTCAAAGCTCATACTGACAATTTGTAATGAAATATGAAACTCGAATTTTCGGAAGATTGCAGTACATTTTTGTAAAAAGAGAAACATTCGCAATTGAAAAGGGCAAAAAATATTTTTTCTGGAAAAAATAAAATCACATAAAATTGGTTCTATCGTGAAAATGTACCAGAACTTTTAATATCAAAATACTCTGTTGATTACCTTTTTGTTTTGTATTAAATTAGCAATTGCATTCAAACAGGATTATAAACAAATTGCTTGACAGTTTTTTCATGTTTCTACCTCAAATAATATAAAAAAATTACATTAAGCAGGTTAACAATAAAATTAACAAAACAATAATATAACCTCCAAATATCGAAAAATTACATTTATTAGTCGGTTGTTCTCACTGATCTGTTTTTCTCCTATTTGCGATTCAAAAACTGCATTAATTATATGGCAATGGAAAATTAAAAGTATCCCGTAATTTTAACCTAACCTCAGGCATGTCCTGTATCAGGATTCATCGACTTGTGATATTAGTAAATAAAATATAATAATTTTGGAATTAACATGGATATCTTAACAGTTAATAAATATTATTTTACAACATACATTCATATGATAAGTAAGTATTAATAAATACTCGTTGATATCACACAGCCATTTTGTACGCTACCAGTCTTAAATCAAAAATAAGAAAACAATAAAAATTTCATTTGCACCATGCACTGCCGCCTCATTGCTAATTATTAAATAAGTTTCTACTACACGGGGCATAAAATACAAACGAATATATCATTTACCTTGGAATTTTTCCACATAACATCCAATGATTGTTAGAAGTTAGCACCAAATTTTTATCACGAATCTCATCTACTAACTGTTTTAAATAATGATTCTCCACTTCTAAAGCGTCTTTCCCATCAACATCGAATTGCATTATGGACAGGATAACCTCACTTTCGTCCGTGTTGACGTGTTTATCGGATAAAGATTGATTTTCACAGCAAACCCTTCTTTGCGAACAACTATGGTGGAAGATCGCGGCACATTGAGAACATTTAACACTTTTTAAGACTTTTTTACCACAATAAGAACACACATTTTTAGCACTTGAGTTTCCCGTCTCTGACTCGGGCGCCATCTTGTCAATTGTATGTATAACGGTTCACAACTGCACCAAATATTTGTTTCTGAGAAACAAACATATCTTATTCATCAAACAACTACATGTTTGCAAATGTTTTTTAACCAGAAATAAATGTATATTTAACAATAATATTCTTGATATTTTGGCAGTAAGAAATTAGTTTGTGACAAAATGTAAGAAGTTTTAGACAAACGTATATATTTATATTAAAGAAATCAGCTCGCAACAAATCCTTTGTTATTCGTGAACTACACATTTTCAAATGGTATTGTTGTATTTAATAAGGTTGATTGACTGTAAGAAAATGGAGTTAATATTTAACAAACCATACCCAAACAAACCTATTCGTTAAGCATAAAGTAACCGTTCTCTCAGTGTATAAAAGCACACGTGTGCTGTTTTCTTCTATGAATCATGTTGAGAATTGGGTGTTGATTAAGATATGGTGTTATATGGTGTCTATATGGAATTTGTAAGAAAATCTTATGCAACTATTCTGTATTTTTTGAATTGACTTTTTTGTTAGCCAAGATATGGAGTCTCTCCATAGACAACATCGCTATAGTCAAATAAAGAAAGCACTAGGGTATTACATAAATAATATTTTTGTTTGGGGGATAGACAATTTTTATATTTGTAAATATTTTTCAATCTAAGATATGCTGCAATTAATTTATTTTTTATATGGTGTTGAAAAGTTAAATCACGCCCAAATTTTTTGCTTTTTGTACTATAGGTATTTCATTGTTATTTATTGTAATTTGTAGGTTTTGTTCAATTTGTGCTCTGACAGTTTTATTTTTGCTAATGATTAAAATTTGCGACTTGTGTGCATTCAAAACCAAGTTGTGGTTCTTTGCACAAAGAAAGATTCTTTCTAGGTCTGAATTTGGATTTTCTTGTGCTTCGATAACATTGTATTGATTTATAGGTAGTTTAAGTTGGGAATCGTCAGCAAATTGTTTGAATTTACAAAATTTCACGCACTGATTCATATCGGAAACATATATGGCAAAGAAAAGAGGTGAAAGAACCGACCCTTGTGGGACTCCGTTTTTTATTATTTTATAATCCGATTTTTCAACACCACTCTCTTTGTTTTTATCATGACATAATTGTAGCGAGATGATACAAGATTTTGAATCAAATTAACCGCCGCATGAGAGAAACCGAAGAACTGTAGCTTTGCTAACAACATTTCGTGATTAACGGTATCAAATGCTTTACTAAAATCTAAAAGCGTCATACATGTGATATTACCACTCTCTTCATTTTCTCTAATATCGTTTAAGATGCTAACCAATGTTGTTGTTGTGCTAAAGTTCTTTCGAAATCCGGACTGGCAATCTGGTATTATTTTATTTCTTTCGACAAATGATTCAACTTGCTGATAAAGGTGCGCCTCGAATATTTTTGATAAAACTGAAAGGATGCTAATTGACCTTAAATCTTTTAATTCTTTGGGCTCTGCTATTTTTGCCAGCGGCCGGATTATTGCTTTTCTCCATGATAAAGGATAGTACGAGGATAAAATACATGAATTTATTATATTTATTAGTGCATCTGCGCAAAAAGTAATGCATAGTTGAATATCTTTGATGGAAAGTCCATCTTCGCCTACAGCATTAGATGATATTTTTGAAATCAATATTGTTACTAAATTTGTTGCTCTTATAATAATTAATTAGTTCTTTAGAGACTGTGTCGGGTTGGTTGTCAGTTTCCAAGAAGAACTCATGAATATTTGAAGCATTTTTAAGCTCTTCTGGGATGTTGGATTGGTTTTTATTGATAGTAAGTTTTAACTTTTTGGCCGTGTCCCAAAAGTCTTTACCTTTCTTCTGTGTTAATAAATTAAAAAAAGTAATTTTTTCCCTAATGATAGCATGCTTTGTAAAATTCCTTAATTGCCTATAATATTGTAAATGACCGTCTAATTTTGTTTTTAAAAATTTTCTGTGGGCCTTATCCCTTAGCTTAATTAGTTTTTTGATGTTATCAGTTATCCATGGAAGGTAAGGCCTTTCTGTAACTACTTTAGTTTTAAGTGGAGCATGTTTGTTTAAAAGGAATAACAAATTGGAACGAAAAATTTCAACTTTTTCATCAATATTATGGGTGACAAAAAGTTGAAGCCAAGGCAGTATTTTACCTTCGTTTGAAAACATATCCTGATTTATATTTTTATAGTCCCTAAATGTGACCGTTTTTTTATTATTTTTACTACCGGGCAAGTTGAGTATTGAGTAGATTAAATTGTGATCTGTGATACACTGAGATATTGCAAATGACCCAGACTGGATACACTCTACATTTTGATTAGTGACAATGACATCGATGAGACTGGAGGTGTTAGTTGTAAAATTATATCTTGTAGGTTCTTTTATATGTTGGGTTAACTGAAATGTTTGCAGTAAATTTTTTAACCTTGCTGGATACGTAGTGTCATGCAAAAGATTAATATTGAGGTCTCCTATCAAAATGATATTTTCATAGGTAACAGTTAAAAGACCCAGTAAGTCCTCCAGATAATCTAAAAACACCGCATCGCATCGCATCGGAGGGTGGTTTGTATATATTTATAAGAAAATAATTTTTATTATTAACTGTAAATTGTATGGCCAGATACTCAAAGAAATTTTGGTCAAGGGCAATTGTAGAGAATTTTATGTTATTTTTTATATATACGGCAACACCGCCTCCGCGTGCACCCCTGTCTTCTCTAACAAATTTATATCCAGGCAGGTTATAATTAATACTTGACATATCTTCGTTCAGCCAAGTTTCAGTAAGCCCAAATATGTCAAATTTGTATTCCATCATATAGTTTGTAAATTCATCAAACCCATTGTTAACAGACCTCACATTAAGATGGCCAATTGAGAAATTGTTATTATGATTATTAATTACCAAGTGACGAGCCTCCGCCTGGTCAGCCATTATCCCCTGCGACCCCACTTCGAGCACCCCGCCAAACCCCCATCTCGCCCCTTACTACGCAAATCCCGGTTCTGTTTAATATGAAGAATAACATATGTTTGAAGAATACAATAAAAAAAACTTTAAAAACAAAAATAGTCTTCCTACTTAATTGACCATCTTATGTTTAGCCATCTATGATTAGAAGAGAGTATTGACAATTATTAAAAGCAAAAAATTCCCGGTGTATTGGGGTTGCATACACAATTTGCATTGTGTGTTGCAAAGCTTTTATTTGACTGATTCTAGTCAAAATGTCACTCTCTTCTTTCGTATCCCTTTCAGAGATTAATACAAAGTTAGAAAACGAGTAAGGAATTTAATTTATCAGATTCGACAGCCTAAGACCGGTTTCTGCCTTTCGGCTTCGTCAGTTAGGCTTTTCGAATCCAATAAATAAAATTCCAAACTCGTACAAGTCAGTAGCTATATCCGCTATAAGATAAAATTTTTAGATGTGCTGCCATCTATGATTAGAAGAGAGTATTGACAATTATTAAAAGCAAAAAATTCCCGGTGTATTGGGGTTGCATACACAATTTGCATTGTGTGTTGCAAAGCTTTTATTTGACTGATTCTAGTCAAAATGTCACTCTCGTCTTTCGTATCCCTTTCAGAGATTAATACAAAGTTAGAAAACGAGTAATGAATTTAATTTATCAGATTCGACATCCTAAGACCGGTTTCTGCCTTTCGGCTTCGTCAGTTAGGCTTTTCGGATCCAATAAATAAAATTCCAAACTCGTACAAGTCAGTAGCTATATCCGCTATAAGATAAAAATTTTAGATGTGCTGCCATCTATGATTAGAAGAGAGTATTGACAATTATTAAAAGCAAAAAATTCCCGGTGTATTGGGGTTGCATACACAATTTGCATTGTGTGTTGCAAAGCTTTTATTTGACTGATTCTAGTCAAAATGTCACTCTCTTCTTTCGTATCCCTTTCAGAGATTAATACAAAGTTAGAAAACGAGTAAGGAATTTAATTTATCAGATTCGACATCCTAAGACCGGTTTCTGCCTTTCGGCTTCGTCAGTTAGGCTTTTCGAATCCAATAAATAAAATTCCAAACTCGTACAAGTCAGTAGCTATATCCGCTATAAGATAAAATTTTTAGATGTGCTGCCATCTATGATTAGAAGAGAGTATTGACAATTATTAAAAGCAAAAAATTCCCGGTGTATATTGGGGTTGCATACACAATTTGCATTGTGTGTTGCAAAGCTTTTATTTGACTGATTCTAGTCAAAATATCACTTTCTTCTTTCGTATCCCTTTCAGAGATTAATACAAAGTTAGAAAACGAGTAAGGAATTTAATTTATCAGATTCGACATCCTAAGACCAGTTTCTGCCTTTCGGCTTCGTCAGTTAGGCTTTTCGAATCCAATAAATAAAATTCCAAACTCGTACAAGTCAGTAGCTATATCCGCTATAAGATAAAATTTTTAGATGTGCTGCCATCTATGATTAGAAGAGAGTATTGACAATTATTAAAAGCAAAAAATTCCCGGTGTATTGGGGTTGCATACACAATTTGCATTGTGTGTTGCAAAGCTTTTATTTGACTGATTCTAGTCAAAATGTCACTCTCTTCTTTCGTATCCCTTTCAGATATTAATACAAAGTTAGAAAACGAGTAAGGAATTTAATTTATCAGATTCGACATCCTAAGACCGGTTTCTGCCTTTCGGCTTCGTCAGTTAGGCTTTTCGAATCCAATAAATAAAATTCCAAACTCGTACAAGTCAGTAGCTATATCCGCTATAAGATAAAATTTTTAGATGTGCTGCCATCTATGATTAGAAGAGAGTATTGACAATTATTAAAAGCAAAAAATTCCCGGTGTATTGGGGTTGCATACACAATTTGCATTGTGTGTTGCAAAGCTTTTATTTGACTGATTCTAGTCAAAATATCACTTTCTTCTTTCGTATCCTTTTCAGAGATTAATACAAAGTTAGAAAACGAGTAAGGAATTTAATTTATCAGATTCGACATCCTAAGACCAGTTTCTGCCTTTCGGCTTCGTCAGTTAGGCTTTTCGAATCCAATAAATAAAATTCCAAACTCGTACAAGTCAGTAGCTATAGGATATAGTCTTAGGATGTCGAATCTGATAAATTAAATTCCTTACTCGTTTTCTAACTTTGTATTAATCTCTGAAAGGGATACGAAAGAAGAGAGTGACATTTTGACTAGAATCAGTCAAATAAAAGCTTTGCAACACACAATGCAAATTGTGTATGCAACCCCAATACACCGGGAATTTTTTGCTTTTAATAATTGTCAATACTCTCTTCTAATCATAGATGGCAGCACATCTAAAAATTTTATCTTATAGCGGATATAGCTACTGACTTGTACGAGTTTGGAATTTTATTTATTGGATTCGAAAAGCCTAACTGACGAAGCCGAAAGGCAGAAACCGGTCTTAGGATGTCGAATCTGATAAATTAAATTCCTTACTCGTTTTCTAATCTTATGTTTAGTTTACAACCGCTTGATTATTTATTACAGTGACTGAAAAAGTACATAAAAATAAAAAACCAAAAATACCTAGTATTACTTGTTTACATTTTTAGAATTTTAAATTATCTTCATACAACCCAAAAGATAAACATAGAACAAACAATAAAATAAATGGAAATTCTTTTTGTTTTTTTAATCTAATAATAATGACTTGATATAGTTAAAAAACCCTTTCATCACAGTGTATATTTCTCGGAATATTTATTTTTTAGAGGCATAGCCTTCATAGTTACCTTGTACTAGAGATAAAATCCTTCCGCACACTTTTGAACTATTTTTTAAATTTGTTGTACTCAATATCGATCTTCAAGCTCTTTTTCACTGTTAATACGATATACACGATCATTTTTTTTACGAATATATTACCATTTAGTACCCACGCACTGTTTTTTGAAAAAAGCTCAATGGCTTTTTTAACCCTGGAGTGCACGGGTTGGGTATGAGATACACCGGTGCATAAAATTCTAGAAAACGAGTAAGGAATTTAATTTATCAGATTCGACATCCTAAGACCGGTTTCTGCCTTTCGGCTTCGTCAGTTAGGCTTTTCGAATCCAATAAATAAAATTCCAATCTCTGAAAGGGATACGAAAGAAGAGAGTGACATTTTGACTAGAATCAGTCAAATAAAAGCTTTGCAACACACAATGCAAATTGTGTATGCAACCCCAATACACCGGGAATTTTTTGCTTTTAATAATTGTCAATACTCTTTTCTAATCATAGATGGCAGCACATCATAAAATTCTAGTTAGATTTCGATGAGTTCTTGGCTGTGTTAATTCGCGCTTGCAGTAGTCTCCTGAATTTAGTCGATCAACACGTGTGAATGAAAAAAGTTCGTTAATTATTCTTATTTAAGAGTTTGGTGTATGAGATACACGTCCCTTGCCTTTGCGTAAGTCTTTTTTGTATATTTTTTCTTATGATTTTGTACTTGTAGGCGTTAAAATGAACGACCCATACGAAAAAAATATTCGTCGTTTGCAAGATATGTATGACCAAGTTCCTAGTGACCAAAAATTTGATTCCGCGGAAGAATTTTTATTTCACTGGTAGTTTTATCTTGATTTAACCTAGTTTTATGAGACTTTTGTTAAGTTTTTTTATTAATTTTCATAAGAAATTGATTTGTTTTGTTCTTAGAAGCTTGAATTTATTGTAAATAAAAATGTTTAGTTCGAAAAATTTCCAATTATTGGCTACGTGTATACCATACCCAACCCGTCCCGTCCCGTCCCATATTTCACCCGTTCACTCCAGGGTTAAATAACTGAAGGCGCACTTTTGTTAAATCCTCCTTGATTTGCACACCCGTATTTTTCAGACTTTTTCTATTTCTCAAAATTGATTCACGCACTTTATACGACACAAGCCTGACTAAAATACTTTCGGGCTTATCGTTGTTTTTGTTTTTGTTCGGTATGCGATGGCACTTTATTATTTCGTTTTTTTCAATGTTTATTTTTAATTTATTTTTAAAAATTTCCAGCACTTTATTTTCAAGGTTTTCTTGGTCTTCAGATACAACGCCAAATATTCTGATGTTTTGATTTCTGACCGATTGTTCTTGGTCATCGGCCATATTGAGAAGTCGTTGGTTTTCTTTTATCAAACCGTTAACCTGAGTCTGGAGGAACTCAATCTCAGCAGATTGCCTATCGAGCCTTTCCTCCAGTTTCTTACCCACAATTCCAGCTACTTTCTCTGCAATTTCTTGCAAAAATCTTTCATTAAAAGTACTTATTACTTAAATTTTACTATAAATAACTTTTTCAGCGAAAATTTGTAAGGCGGTTGTGAACTTCAACATTACTACTTGCACGCCATCTACTACTATGCGTTATAGAAATTAAAATGTAAATTCATATTAGATAATTATACGCCATTCTCCCCTATAACGATATCCAGCTAAGTTGGTTATTGAATCTTTGCACAGTGATCCTAATAGCCAAAATATTATTTTATATTTATGTATATGGACAGTGTATGGTGTTTTCGACATTAAAATACTCAAAAATGTCCAGATCAAGCAGTATTCCTTCTAGTGGCGGCATCCTTTGCTGTTTTTATAGCGTTTTTTCTTTCTCATAAAGCGGTGGGTTCTACTATACAAACCTTGCTCGTTTAATAGTATTTGATTTAAAGTACAGGAGTAGAAAAAATATTTTGGTTTATTGGTTGAATTGTCATAATTATTACTCGCACTTCTAATCCAATTTTGTTTATATCTGTTAAATTTGGTATTATATCTGTTAAACTTGGTAGGGGCGAGGGTGGAGGGTTTGAACACTTTTTTGTGTTTTGTATACGTGTGACACAGACTCATGGTACACCACCTTTTCTCATTTGTTTCTCTAGCTATATTTCTGAAATTTGGAACATTGAATATGCTCACTAGGCGGCACTTTTTGACATATTTGGAAAAAAATATCAACTTCCGGTTTTTCCAGAAATTGCATCAACTTTCAATTTTCAAATGGAACACCCTGTAAATTATTACATTTTTGGAATATTCGTAATTATCTGAGTCCAATGATACCTCCTAGTTGATATTTCATTCGTCAGAATACCCATTTTATTTTTCGATCTAGAGAGCCATTAACCCCCTAAAATTATTCCAAATAAACATAATAATCGTAAATAATGTAGTTAAAGAAAGTTTAAGTGTTCAGATTATCGAAATGTCAAAGTGTAACTTGTGTTCATAAATTATTGTTATTGAACAAGAAGATACGAAAAGATACTTAGGGCCAGTCTTTTCACCTTCGGTTAAAGTAGTTTATCCTAAGGATAAATTTTAACTGAGGGATAACAGAAAATACAGTCTTTTCACCTTCAGATAGCGCTATCTACCGGTTAAAGTACCCTTATCCCCAGGATAAGCTATCTGGTGGTTTATGTGGTGGATAGTGATTTTATCTACCAGTTAAAACCCAAGAGCATGCACACTGAATGAAATTGAGGGGTGAATTATCAACATAACATAACCTAACAGAAACTTCATTATTATTCTTATTTGAGATAAGTAATTAAATAGTGATTATTAAAGACTAAAATATTGCTTTTAAAATCGGAATTAAGACATAAGTGGCGTGTTACAAACTAAAGTGAAAACTGTTGTTGTCATTCTACAACAAAATTATTTAAACAAAATGGATTTATTATAAGATTTTGAGATGTTTGTTGATGTTGGACTAATTAACGACACAGAAGCATTAAATCCTGAACAAGACTACAATGTTAGATCAAGAAGAGAACATTTCAATGAGTGGAATATCATTTGCATAATATTGCAATTGATCAAAATGAGAATGATTTTGAAGAAAATGAATTTGTTCTGGAAGATCTTAGAGAGTTTAATGATGGTATTTCCAAGAATTATTGAATCAAGTTAACTGAAATATGTAATTTTTAACTATTTTATTTCGTTGATTCAAATTCAAATATTCCAGTATACACTTTATTTATGATCCATGATATTAAAGTACCTTTTTAACAAAAATTTTCAAATTTAACAATTACCTATAAATTTTAAGTATACCCATAGATACTGTAGTTTTTTTTCTCGATTTGTGTACCTATATTAGGATATCCTACTTCAATAAAGAATCTATATATCTATCTAAATATTAGCTTTTTGTTGTGTCAACGTGATTATGATGATTAAAACTGTATATATATATATATATATATATATATATATATATATATATATATATATATATATATATATATATATATATATATATATATATATATATATATATATGTAACCCTACGTTCCGGCACCAAAAACGACCTTATATAGACGTTGTGGCACCATATAAAACGTTGTGGCACCAATTTTTGGTGCCACAACGTTTTAAGTTATTTTTGGTATCTTGAGCACCCCAGGATGCCCCACAGCAATTTTCAGGAAGGTGCCACTTGGACCATTTATATGTAAAAACCCGATTTTAGTTAATCCGTATACTCTCCAGGGGTCACCCCGGCTCGTCTATAGCATACGCTACGTACAAGCACCAGGACGCGATCGAAGCGTTGTGGCACCATGAACGAAAGTACGTTCAAGCACCTTTTAGTCGTGTTTTGTGAATGCGATGTTAAAATAAACAACTTGATATTTGCGGTGTAAGCTTAAGAGGTAAATCTTGCTTTTGGATTGCGATTCATGCTTTAATAGGTAGAATTATAATTTTTCATAAATTATTTTATTAAAAATAATATAAATAATAATATTTGGGAATTATCAAGAATCACTAAAAAATTGTCTCCACGGCCACTACTGAATGTAGTTATTCTGAAACCACTTATAATAACAGAAAAGAAACATTCTCGCTCTTGAGATTGAAAGAAAATTCTGAAACATTTGTGTCTTATGTATTTTATACGTACTTCATTCTATCACTATTAGTTGACGTGGTCTTAATATTGGTTTGTAAAAACTTTTAATTTATTAAAAAGGAGAAGAAAATCAAACGATTCAGAGGTAGAATTTCTTAGTTTGTGTTTTTACAAAATTTCGATAGATCGCCAATTCATTTCTCAAGAGTAATTTTTACATTAACACTTATATTTTACACTTTACATTTTTACATTTACACTTCACATTTTTACATTTAGATAATTAAAATTAGATTTTAATTTTAAATTATAATAACGGTATCCATAAAGAATCAATTATTTTAATAACAACCAAACCGATTATTTTTTTTATATTTATTAAAAAATATAATATCTAAGACCTTTTGCCATTTTTAATAAGAGTTTTAAATCCTTATCAATAATATTTAATTATGATGAAAAATATTATTCAAGGTAAGTTTTTACATATTCAAAACTTCACAAATCAAAAATATTGTAATATTAAAAAACAAATAATAATTCTAAATGTCAACTAGTTGGTTAATTAATAACAGTTTTAGTTTTTTGTTCGCCACTCCATTGATTATAATTATTTACTTATTTAGATCCATTGAATCTTTTGAATTTTTTGTCCTAACTTAGTAATAAAAAAATTAAATTTATGTAAATATCCGCAATTTATAAATTTATGTATAAAAATTAGGTAATAATTTTAAAAAATTAGAAGCACTTTAAAGTAAAATAGGTTTTTAAAAAATTGGAAAATTAATAAAAAACAATTTTTGTCTAACGACTCAACCTCCGAGGCGAATACTTCTTTTCAAAATAAAATTGAAATAATATATGGTGCCAAAAGGATATATATTTAAAGTTATTATATTATATAAACTTTGCGGCACCACGCAGGAAGGAACGTTCAGGCACCATTTAGAAGCGTTTTGTGAATTCCGTGTAAAAACTAAAAAATTGTTAAAAAATCTTTACAAAAACTTGGTAGGTCTTTTAACGGATTGCGGTGCAAGCTCTTTAATTAAAAATTATATCGATAATAACATTTGGGCATTAAAAACCCCTCTTTTATCAAGAACCACTAAAAAAATCTTAATTTTACGAGAAAGTTATTCGTTATAAAAAAATCATGTTTGTCAAAAAAAATAAGATTCGTATATCACAATTTTAAGTTACATGTAGAAAATTAAGAAAATGTGTAAGAATATTAAAAAGTAACTAAGATTATTTAGTATTTTACTCAAAATGTTTATATAAGTAAGTAAGTCCAAACTACAAATTTTTACATCAAAAACCCTCAAATGGAACCTTTACTTATATCAATATCTACGGAATCTCTAAAATTTTATTTTTTTGCAAAGAAAGCAATAACAAAATGAAATAATATAAAAATTGTTCACTTATACTTAGAATATATTAAATAGTGCAATTTTGTTTAAACAATGTGGCTCATTTTAAAATATTAACAATTGTGCAATTTGTGTCAATTAATAAATAATTTCAATAATTTTTCTCATTTAATTAATTTCTTAGTACATTTGTGTTTTTACAAATGAACTAAAATTTGGATTTGCCAATCTTGTCAATAAGACTAATTTTTATGTTTTAAAAATTGAAATTTAATTTTTAATTTGAAAATTTATATTTATATTTTATTTTAAATGATGCATACAATTTTTTCAATTCCTAAATGGTAGTTTTCTATTGATACATTTTTACTTTTTAATACACCGTACATGTATTCTAAGATTTGCCTATTCTGATCTTATTTTATGGACTTTTATGGACTAAAATAATATTTTTTTCCACTTTTCGATCCATTTGTGGATATACTGTATATTCTAACCTAGAGCATTTTTTAGAATACGCGATTTTGGAAAAAATTACAAGACTTCAAATTAAAATGACTTAGTAGAAATTATTAATTAAAAAGACAGATTCAACAGTTTACGAACGTTTAATAGTATTTTTTATTAATTAAAAGTCTCATTATAAAATTGGAATAAATATTAAAATATGCATTGCCAGAGAAGGATATTGACCAACAGCTCGCACAAAATGTGATCTCGATGAAAATTGGCATTTAAGTATTTGAATGGGTGTAGCAAACGATAAAAAAATCTTTGCTGCTCTAAAGTATATGCTAACTTCACAATTTCGAAAATAAAATCGAAAACTTGGTTTTTCTTATATCTGGAAAAAAAATAAAAATTTCGAAAAACTAATAGCACCAAAAGAGCGGAAAATTGTACTAAAAATTATATTTAAAGTTAAAATGTTAAAGTTAGTTAAAAAAAATTGTATTGTTGTAAAAAATTATTAAAAATAAGAAAGCAAATTCGAAAACTCGACGCGCGCCGAGCCGTTGAATTCAAATATTCAGGCGAACGAACGAAAAACTAAAGTATCTTTGTGTAAATTGTAAGCAAAAAAACAAAAAAGGAAGCATTTTAAAGAGGAGACTCTAAGCTTTCTCAGGAATCCATTAATTTTTAAATTTTTTTTTGTTTTCTCATAGAAAATTTGATCGGCAGTTATAATCTCTAAAATTCTCACTTCTTTTTATAAAAGTGAAGATATCTATTAATAGAGGCATAACAAAAAAAAATCCTTGTAGATTTATCGTTGTTATACTTTTACTTTTGATTTAAATATAATTAAGATGATGATTATCTGGGTTTAGTAAAACTTATGTTTTAAAATTTTCATTTTTTTTACAATATTCATTCGACGCAATTTTTATTTTCAAAATAGTGTTTATATAAATCAGAAATTATTTTTTTTAATAAAGTTAAAAATAATTTAGAAATTGATTTATACAAAATAAAATTTTTTATAGTAATACAAATTCTTTTTAAAAATAACTTATAATATAATTTTTATTAAAATTTTCCGCTCTTTCACGTGGTGCTATTAGTAATTCGAATTTTTTTTTTCGAAATATAATGGAAAAACCAAATTTACGATTTTATTTTCAAAATTGTAAAGTTAGCATACACTTTAGAGCAGCAAAGATTTTTTATCGTTTTCTGCACCGTTTCAAGTACTTAAATGCCAAGTTTCATCGATATCACATTTTGACGAGGTCAAACTCTCTGACAACTGGGCTATTGGTTATTTGCTCAAATAAAAATGTACTGTTTGTATGCTATATCTAGGATTAAAACTTTTTAACTTTTTGACTTTAGGTTTTTTTTATAGAAAATTTTGTCATGCGCATTAATTTGTTAAAAAATATTTTTTCAGATTTTTCATTATTCTTGTCTAACGCCCCAACCTCCTTAAGCGTTCGAGTCGAATATGTCTGTCCAAGATAAAATTGAAAAATGTATTCTGAAATAATATATATGGTGCCAGACAGCATATACAGTCAAAACATATATAAGGTGCCGGTAGAACCTCTTACCTCTCTACAATTCCGGGTTTGTATACGTCGATTTAGTTTTTGGTGCCAGTACGTAAGATTACCGGTATATATATATATATATATATATATATATATATATATATATATATATATATATATATATATATATATATATATATATATATATATATATATATATATATGTATTCCTGTTAAGCTGTCACCTCCGTTAAGTTGAGAAGGCCACCTGACCTCCACGTGAAGGGGTTACTTAAACTATATAAAAGTTAGATATATATGCTGAGGGGAACTCCCTTGTATTGGTTTTCAATAGAGGGGTAAAGATTTTCTATTATATAATTTTTTTATATTTACATTTTTTTGTATATATATAAGATACAAAGTGTCCTCCGCATATATATGCTTGCACTCACAAATGGTGCATTTTGTGTCCTCCAGCAAAGTTGCCAGATGTATTGAGGTCATAAGGTATCTATAGTGTGTATATTGATATATATGATAGTTATTACTGTTTATTTTCTGAAGATAAAGATAATTTAGTTGATAGTTCTTTGTCCACGTGGCACGTGAATGACTTTTTTATTGTTAATTTCTCATAATTTTTCAATTAATGAAAGTTTGTGCTTTGATTAAAAAACAATATTCAATATTTAAAAAAATATTTAACATTTACGAGGAAAGCCGAACATTATGCATCTGACAATACAGAAAAAGATTAGGTATTTAAAAAAACTTATTTAGGAAAAATATTTATGTCCAAATATAAAATCACAGATATGTATGAAAACTGTTTAATGAGTGACGAAAACAGCATATTCTACTTGCAGAAAAGGATTTTCGACCAGTAAAATAACTGGGTGAGAATTCGTGAAACTGATCAGTTTTTCCCCGACTTTATCGAACATTGAAAACAATGCCCATACTTTCTGAAACACCCTGTATATGTGAAAAAAAGTTTTTATAGATATTAATTTTGAACCATTAAACTTTGTTTAAATTTTTTTAAAATATTAAGGGGGTGCATTTAAAATGAATCTGTATATACCTTCTTCTAAGATTTGCTTATGACAAACTGAAACTATAGACAATTAGCATTAGCGCCTGCGGGAAAGAATACGAAACGAAAGAAAGACGGGGACTGCCGATACTGTAGACAAAATTTCAATTTCTTTCTTAGTAGTTGTTGATGGAGGCACTATAAAATCGTTATTTTTAACCCATTCCTATAAAATCGTATTATCGTAATTACTTATTTCGGAAGTATTATGTAACTAAAAATTATGTACCAATACAACGCGCATACTTTTATTATAATTTCTACCAACAAATCTGCTACTTTTCCCTCTCAATTTATCTATTTTAACTTAAAATAATAATAATAATGACGAATATTTTATGACATTTTCCCAGATTTTCTATTATTATTTCTTTAATTAAAAAGTAAACCCTTCGATTTTTAATTTCAATTTTCCACATTTTAAACAAAAAATTATATATACAGGGTGAGAAACATGTGAGTAATGAAGCCAGCGACAATTTTTTTAATGGGGCACCCTATATATTATTCAATTTTTGGAATAGCCATCAAAAGCTGAATTCACACATCGTCCGTTATGAAAAATGGGGTTTCCATTAAAACGTATCGATGACGTCATTCCTTTAACAGGAATCATCCTGTTTGTATTAATTTCATGTGAAAGAAGGCCCAAATGAAATAAAAACTGGCTAATTTAGGCGTTTTTGTAATAGTTATTTCTTGAATTTTTATCGAATTTATCCACTACTTTACGAAAGCACGTAGTATTTGTAACAGACGCACTGTATACAGACCTTATGTGTGATATATTTTTGAAGTCAACTTTTTATGGCGTTTTCAAAAATTGAATAATATACAGTGTGTCCAATTAATTCGGCACCATATGGGAAACTTTTTTATTATTAATTTTATGGAAAAAAGTTATTCTTTATAAAAAGTTTTGCATGGTCTAAAACCGCAAATACAACCATCAGACATTAAATTTACTCCATCTAAAAACCGAGACCTAGACCGTTATAGGTAAAACAGTCTACTATATCTATTATATTATTTGGACTAATTTGAAATATTTGTGAAAGCTATTATACCAAATTGAAAAAGATTTATTTGTGTTTAAAAATAATTACGACTTACATGTACTTTTTCAATGCAACTGTTACTGCTGCGAAACGATTCTTCATCAAGACGATCTTCTGCGTCATCAACATCTTCTGGCACTAACGAGTATTATTTTTAAAATCGGTCTTAGTGTTGCGTATTGATTTAGTGTTCGATAAATTTAATTAATTGCGAAGACCTTTATTAATATTCAGTGGTAAGGTGAACTTTTACAATAATGACGCGTTGCGATTTCTCCGTGTATATTTTTTTTTTACCATTGTTAGTTTAGATATAACTAAAAGTGTTTTTAAGACCAAGTCCTACTTGTAAATTAAAAAAAACAATTTTCATGATTTATGTTTACTCAACTACATAATTTTGAGATTATTCTGAGCCCAACGAATCACTTTTTAAATTATTTTAAATGAGCGATAAAAAGTGTGCATTTTTGACTTATTTTTTACAGCTATAGAATAGAATATTATTAAAAACTACTTTAAAAATTTTTTTCAAAATATATTTCCCATTATTGAGAAAGGCGTAGGTCAGTTTACTGTTCTTTTTGGCTGGTGAATCCACCCCTTAAATGTAAATGTTAATTAAAATAAAAGTGACAACATGACAACCTCTTCAAACATAATAATTTTATCAATAAAAATAAATTTAAAAAAACAATTGAAAATAGGCACAGAAACAAAAAGGATGATTTAGGCTAAATTTTGAAGCTACTGAATATGGAAAAATTAAAAAATTAAACTTTAAAATGGGTATTTAAAAAGTTACAAATGCATAATGAAATAGTATTTACTAAATAAATAATATTACTTGGTAGGTACTAATTTTAAAATATTTTAATAATTGGATATTTTTATAAAGATTTGGCTACATTTTAAAATCCACATTTTCCGTAATATTTTAAAAATTTAAAAATATTTTAATGAAAAACCAAAATGTTAGGTTTCGATATCATTCTTGAAAAATAGGTCGATTCTCACTGGCTGCACACAATGCTGCTCTACAAATAATTGTCGCTAGATAATAATTATTTCCTAGTTTTAAATGACGATGGGTCGTATAACCTGTATAGTCCAGTAGGCATCTGTATTGTCTCGCCTGCTTGCTAGCCTCGGCTATCAATTTGCAGGCTCGACTATAATAGACAGTTTTGCGTCCTTGGTACATAAATAATTATTTAGGTTCGATTACTCTGATAGTGCCTTTGTTGTTTGGCTATTGAAATATAAAAAAATATATACCTACATAAAGAAAGAAACCGTAATTCTCACTTCTGAACCACTTTTTTTATTGTTTATGGATCAATTTTATAACCAAATTTTGGAAATCGAAATGGTTCCACATTTTTAAGAGGGTATGATTATTTTTTTTTTCGATATCAATTTTTTTCCATGAGATCTAATAAATTTAAAAATATTAATTCAAAACAATGTATACCTTGTTTAACATGATACTATCAATATGTACTGAAATTGTGAAGTGAAAATGTTACTTAGTTTCGGAGAAAGATGTGTTAGATTCCAGCATTTAATAAGTAATACTTGTTATACATATGTTTATCGAACGCTCTTTATATATTAAGAGATGTTTATACAATACGTTTTTGCTGATGAAGAATAACTCGGATAACTCGATGGGAAGTGAGACCGAGTTTAACAAATATAGAGTATTCGACGGTCGGTCTGATCAATAGTAATAAAGGTTTATTTTTGAAACGTGCCTTTCTTTTACCCTTTTCTGAAAATTTGAATTATTTGAAATATATAGGGCTATTTGCACCAATAAATTCTCTAAACTAAAATTATTTAATGCAAACTTGTGTCTCGTATTGTACACAACTAGCAATTTTATCTCGCTTTGAACTTTCGTTTACCTTACTGACTACACTTCGCGCCAAATTTCAAGCTTCTAAACCTACTGTTTTTAAAACGATTTTAGAAATGATGAGAACGGTGAATTCATTATCTGTCTACGCTATAAATAAAAAACGCGGGAATCCCCAGAAATAAGTCTCGTCTACATCTCTGTAAAGTACTTACCAGTGTCCAAGGCCATTTGAAATATTCTTCGACTCCTTGAATTCATTTTAATTATTTATCACTCACTATTATAGATTGGAGGAAAGAAGGACACTCGTATCTATTTGAAGTGAAACAATTTGTTTTCTTTAGAATAGGTACATTATGACTGATTGTTGCAATGTTGCCAAATTACGGAGGACACAAAACGCACTTCAACTAACGGAGGTCAGTACGACTAGCCCGTTAAATATATGAAACCAACACTAGCGCCAGTGATATATGAACGAACTAAAAGATTTTTTTAAGGATACCAGAGGTTCATTGTGACCTCCAGAAAAATTTTTGATATTTGGTTGGAAATGTCCCCTGAAACATGTTTGTAAAGAAAAATAAGGCAAAACGTTGTGACCTCCGAAAACGGAGGTGACAACGTTATATATGAGGTGACAACGACTGTTGTGTTTCCGATTTTGAGGTGACAAGGTACCTTTTATATATATATATATATATATATATATAAATAATTTTTTAATATAAAACAAATTACATTTTTTCTAAAGTTTTTTTATTTACTAAAATCTACCCAAACAAATAACTAACGTCTATTTATCACGCTATACAAATGAACCTTACTGTGGTGCCCTCTCTTAAAGTAAAGTAATAACAACTACGGCCGTCAGCAATGTTATTTTGATTTATAGAACATCTTTGCGATGTTCTCTTTCTCTTACTAACACATGACACTTTTATCTTTCTTCGGTGTCATTTCAGTTGGCTAGATTTCACTGTGAGAGTGACTATTGGTACATCTCAGAGATAGCTATCTACCAGATAACTCGAGATGAAAAGACTCGTATCAGTTATCCCTTAGATAACGAGTTCTAGTTAATTTATCTTTAGAATAGTTATTTGACGGTTAAGCTTATCTATCTATAGGTGAAAAAACTGGCCCTAAATATGGGTTGAAAGGATGATCGAAATAAATAAGGAATTCAGCGAAAATCTTATTTACACTAACAACGACATTTGGTTAATATGCATCCCATCCATATTGATAGACCAAGGGAACATTGTTGCCAGTGCATTTTTAATTTCGCAGACGACAAGAAAATATTTTGATTGTTCAAAACCTCCTCATGTTTAAACCATGCACCCTCTCTCCTATTATTATTTATACTTATACTTTCTAAAGGGCAATACTCACTGTTGAGGGTTCTGGAACAAACCCTAATATCTGGTCACCGAGCTTCGCTCTTAATATTCAAATCTACATTTTTAAGCAGCCCAATGAGTATATAATTTAAGTATATTTATAACATGACAAATTATTAATTAATTCGCGAAAATCACGGAGTGGGCGACATCTACTTGAACTACTGATAGGGAGATAAATAAAAAGTTGATTGGCGATTGGCTTGAAAGTAGGCGGGAAAATTAAAAAAGCTGTCAGTGTTAATTTTCAATTGGCTGCAGCTGTTGTTGACGTTTATCAACTGCTTGTCACAGAGGTTAGTTAAATGCATTAAAGTTGCCTAGTTTCTGGGGATTTCACCCTTCTACTGACGCTTGATCTTCGCGAATTGTCACGGTGGACAGGCCCCGTTTCCGGGACGTGCAACAGCAGCGTGTAGGGCACACGTCCCGTCAACAGAAGATCGCTCAGCTCACTCTATTTATCACTATATAAGAAAAACTCTATGTTCAATTGATTTTATTATTTTTTGATCTGCAGTGAAGGAAAATTATAGGTCTGATTTTCATACTTGGGTAAAAACCTCCACAAAAACCTGTGACCAGACTCTCGAGGTGTGGCAGATATTGATATCATATTTTTTCAAAAATTCTTTCTCTCTCTCTCTCTCTCTCTGATCATGAAAACTTAAATATTAAAACTGTCCGCATAATAAAATAGTAGCCGTAAGGGGTAGTCTCACACTATCGGGGAAGGGAAGACAGGTGTCCATTTTAACAGTGTTACTCAACGTTCCTATAAATATTTACCTAAACCCATGATTTCTGCAATTGAATTGGCAACGTTGTATTTTCAACTTTGAATTAATAAGATGGCTGTCATTTGACAAGCAAATTATTTATGTCCGTCAAATGAACCTTTCCTTTTTTATATAAAGCGACAAATTTAAAATCGAATTCTTTCTGATTAAAACGCCAGAAATTAAATAAAGTCAAACCTTTTTACTACTATACTATACAGAAGAAAGGAGTGCAGTATTTAATTTGCAGAACGTAGTACAGGTTCAAGAGGTAGAAATTTTATTTTTACCTCATCCTTCAATGCTTATTTGTAGTTAAAATTTAAATTTTAATACATCTGATCGGCCTAATATAGTTTTTGTCTAGATTCTTGTTTCCATGGTTTTTACTGTAATAAATTTGTTCTTTTGACAGATAAGTCAGACTTTATTTATTCATAGCCGTATCGTATGTATTTTAATTGATTCAGAATTGTGTATTAATATATATTTCAAAATGGCCTCATTCTAAAAATATTATCAGTCCTCCTAAATCCTTGAAGGCAGAATTATTAGTAATAGCAAGGCAACATAAAAACAAATTCAAAAAATATATTATGGATGAGATGGCCAGAGAAAAAGGAATTAAAATTCTCAGATTTCCTCCGAACCACGCAGAGTTAAATTCCATTGAACTGATCTGGTCTCAATTATTAAAAGGTTATGTTTCTCAAAACAATAAAACATTTAAATTTCCTGATGTGCGAAATTTGTTTTTGAAGGCAGTTTCAGATGTAAATAGAGAACATTGGGAAAATGCATTGATCATGTTTAAAAATGTGGAAAATCCATTTAGGAAAGTGGATATATCAATGGATAATTTAATAGAACCGATAATAATAAACATCAGAAAAGACAATTATAGTGATGCCAGTAGTTTTAGTGAAGACAGTGACTTTTAAAGGTAGTTCTTGAACTAACTTTTTTTTTAATCTTTGAGTTTAGGTAAGTACTGAAGCGTTACTTTTAATGCCAAGAGATTTAATTTAATCTCAACATATAATCCTCCTTGTTATTTATTGGTTAAATTTAATTCGTTCAATGTTAAAGTGTCGGATGCATAAAGTTTATTTTTATTTTTTGTAAATAATATAACTTCAAAATTTAATCTACGAAGTGCGTATATATATTTTATATGCTGTGACCTTATTTATATTATAGAAACTTATTTTGCAAAGTACGCCTATGGAATGTGACGTTATATCCCCACTTTGAATGTACTCATCTATCCTTTATATTATATATTACTATAGAAACAAGTTATTATTATGTGCCGTTGCTAGGAAATAAAACTAAAAGCTTAACTTTTCTTGTAAATATCTCGGAAGATCGAATTTTCACAGACATGAGACCTACATTTTTCGCCGATTTAGATAGGAATTAGTCTACCCTGAAAGTTTCATTGAATTCTGACGAGTGGATTTCGAGATCCTCTGGACACACATACACACATACAAACCTTGCTCGTTTAATAGTATTTGATGTTGTGCCAGTTTCCCAGGACGACCAACAATATGTTATCGCCTTTTTAAACTGCATCGTAGTTCTAAGTGGACTGTATTTCTTTTTCTTCCCCACTCCATGGACAAAAACAACTAACACCTTTATTTAACGATTTATTTTAAGTTAAATAAATAAATAAATAAACAACAACGTAACAAAGGATTACATTAACTGGTAATCAATGAACAAAGTATTATAAGTACCCTATGTGCTTAACAAACACTAGCACATAGGTAAAAACTAAAAAGACCGCATCAGTCAGAAAATATTTTTTGCGTGTGGTCTGAGTGAGTGATGAATAGACACTGTTTAAATTCTCGAAGCACTGAGTTTTGATTTGAATATAGAATGAACAATAAAGTGGACCGCTTGATTGCAGCTAAGTCCCTCTGATTTGACGAAATATTTTTAAAATAAAATGGACCGCTTGATTGCAGCTAAGTCCCACTGGTTTGACGAGGCCTTGTTGCCCCGGAGCGTCGCTGTGCACTGATTTAAGATCTGCGAAGTTTTTCGGTTTCAAATTTATCCCTTCCCGGCTCGCGATTGTTCTAGAAAGATTGTTTAGCGTGGGCCGCGTTAACAAACATGTAAAATTTTTTCTATTGTCTAGACGAGACGGTTAGATATATGGCGTGATATTATTATTGTGCAATAGAATAAAAAACTTATTTTGACGATGCCGCTTCCTGGTCTGAGTGCTGTTTGCAAATGTATTTTGGTGCGGCGTTGCCGGTTGAATGAGTTTATCTGTTTAATTGTCTGAAAATTAAACACTCACCAAAGCGGTAGACAACTTTTTGTCGGCTTTACTAATTACGTCGGACGCATGTCGGCGGCTTTGGTGTGTATTGTGTGTATTTTTTTGTAAACACCAGCTGCCTTTCAATTCTGATTGGTCTATCAGCTATAGATACGCATTGCAAAGCAAAGTTTCACAGTGTGATGATTACAGCATTCGCTCGCAAGCTCGCTCGTGCTGCAAACTTCATCCTCGTGTAATAAAATAACCCACACAAACTCATTGAATAATATACTATTGTAACACATGAGCGTTATTTTAAGAAATATTTTAACTTGTAATCTGGGGTTCCGTTAATTAGGGTTCCGTGGCCAAAAAAAATTGGGAACCGCTGCCCTACATGATCTATATATTGGAAAACAAAATTTTAATATAATTTTACGGTGATTCTATCAAAACTAATTAAGTTACTGTAAAGAGCGCTCATAAACTTAATTCTATCAACTTCACAAACGAGTCGAATTAACAAATCAATCAATAAGGTTGCGCTATCACTCAACGCCGACCAGTTTGAACTTTGTTAGTGAACATTCAAGACTACCCAGAAACTACTCACCGTAGTAATTGGAATTCTTGTTTAGTGGAACATGCCGCTTTGCTAAATATTCATTATATTTAAACTTTAATAGTTTTAAATTATAATTAGAGAGAGAATTATAAAGTCAGTTACTCGTGGTAACTAATATCCATACACGATATATACAGGGTCCTGCAAGAGTGGCGCCTTGTTCCATATCACTATTTAGGAAAGAGATAGGAATACAAGTTTCTATAATGTTACCTTATTGATCGTGCTCTACAAAATAAAAAAAAATTCAGTCACACAGGGTTTCAACTTTTTCTCGGCGGGTTCCAACTTTGTTTTTTTAAATGGCAACCTGTATTTTTTATCACTTTTTCGATTCGATCCGAAAAAACGGAATGGGCATTTTTCCTCATTTTTATAATTTTTTGATAATTTTTTTACGCATACAGGGTGTTTGAAAGATAGTCTGATAATAATAATTTGTCCCAAATACGGACCAGTCCTCTTTCTTTTTTTAATAACTAAGTGTTAAGATGATAGGGGAATGATCAGAATTCATGTCCCATCCTTCTTCTATTTCGAAAAAGTTGACCGATATGTTTTTGATTATAAAGAAATCAATAAGGTCTAGAATCTTGTTGGGATGGGTTGGCCAATAGGTAGGCTTTCCAGTGGATAAAGCTTCACACTTATATTCTTTCATTGCTTCTAAAAGTTTTTTACCTTTAGTGAATCTAGATCCCCAGTGGGTATTTTTGGCATTAAAGTCACCGCCAATAATAAATGTGTTTCCCTGATTAGATAGGAAATCTATATATTGGTTTTTCTTCAAAGAATATCTTGGTGGGCAATAGGTAGCAACTAGAGTAATCTGAGAGTGTCTAATGCTCACACTTACTGCAGTAGCCTGGATTTCCCTGGTCTTATATTCTATTTCTTCATGATGTAAGATATTATCCTTAATTATTATGGCACTTCCACCTCTCGCTGCATTGTCAGGATGGCTAGTATGATAAATTTTATAATTTTTAAATTTAATATGCGATGATGATGATGTCAAATAACAAAATTTTACTATTGGCTTTTTTTTGCATAATTTTTGTAAAATGTCGGAAAAACGCAGTTTTCCATTTTACATTTTTATGTATTCATTTTGTGACATTAAAATCGTAATCAGCGACCCGAAAAACCCCTATTTTAGTGAAAATCCATTGAAATATTTATATTTTCTGTCAAACAAATAGTTTGGCCAAATTTTACCATGTTTTGGACAAAACGCCACTAACGAAAGTTTTCTACTTCTGAACTAGACACCTTTCCTAGCAATTTGCAAAAAATTTCAAGTCGATCTGATCAGTTACTAGTTTCAAATAAATGTACTAAGTACCAAAATTTTTCTCCAAATCATTTTTTTAATATTCCAGCTATTGCATGTCTTAAAAATGCTCCTGTAAAATATTTTTTTGAAATTCCTGCAATTTCCACAGCGTTTTCAAGAGCGTTCTCGAGAACGAAAACCTTGTCTGGTTTTGTTAACAACATGACCGCCCATAAATTGACGTATGGAACTTCCTGTTTTCAAGATTCCCGGCCATTTTCGAGCATGTATTTTCCGAGCTGCGTCATTTTTTAATGTCTTCTACTTCAATAATTAATTTTGTTTTCTGTTCTACGACTTTACCTGAACACACACTGACCATGCCATATAAAGCCGGTCCCAGACCATTGCCAGCAATTGCGAATGCCGATGATGTACAAACAAATAGCTTGATAAGGAAGGAAACTCCCAAACGGTACGCTATTCATTGGAATTAGGTATTTGTGAAACTGTACAGTGCTGGAATAACTAAATTTTACATACTCTCTGTGTGAATTTAAGAACATTGTTAGTGTTGTTTTTTTAGAAAAAGTTAATCTTGATAATCTTGATAACCAACGTTTACTAACCAGTGCTGGTTTTATAGTAATGTCGAATGCGTATTTAATTATACCGGTTGTATCAACGATGCGTGCGTGGAGGATAGCTAGCAAATAAAAGTAGTAGATAGCAATGAAAGCTATGTTCCAAAAATAACTACAAACATAAATGTGTGACTTATCAAAGTTATGTTTTTTTAAATGAAACACCCTATATATTTTCACTAGACTAAATTCCTTCGAAAGAGTGCTTCTCAAAAATATAGGGTTGTATGGGTTTATACCAGGTGGTTCTGAAGTTATGGTCACATTTATGTCCCAAAATGGGTTCATTCAACACCAAATATCTCAAAATCAGTAACTCGGAATAACAAAATATTTTCACCAAATATCCTCGAAAATGGTGTATTTTGATTTCATATTCATAAATTTACCGAATGGCACTTTTCCCATACAGGGGCAACCAAAACTCGGGATCATTTTTTTCTCAGTTTTTTCAAATGGAACACCCTGTAAATAAGGTCATACCAGAATAGTCCACACTATGAGCCTTCAGAAAATGTAGGGTTTGTCTACTTGATTTTCACCGGTAATGCGTCTAATTCTTAAGGAAAGTATCAAAAATGTCATAAAAGCAATACTGATATTTTTTTATTCAATATTGAATAAACATGGAACAAAATACTCTCAAAAAAATGTAAAAAAACCGTCATTTCACAGTAGATGTTCAAACAATCTCCTGTTTTGAGCTATGCATAAATTAAGTCTATCTACGACTTCAGTTAAAGTTGATCTTGTAGTAGAGCGAAAAAATCCTCGAATTCTAATTTTCCTTCAGCGTCGTTGGTTTGCCATTAATTTATTTTTTTTCTTCCACGTTTTGCTCACTTCTTGTGTTTCACATTTTCTGTTTCCACAAACCTCTCCTTCGAAAACTCTCGAGTCGCATATCGAACTGCATACTTTCTACTGGCTAAAAGCAGTTTCTGTAACATCTATCCGGAATATAGATCATTTTATCAATTATATCAAATCACCCTTGGAACATTTGAATGTTGCAGGAACTGTCAACAAACATGACATTTAATTATCGAAGTGAATGTATAGTTTAAATCTAATATTTTCTCGTTTCAAAATGAAATTATCCACCGAAGAAATGATAAACATGATCTACATTTTGGGTAACTGTGACAGAAATTGTTTATTAGCTAGTAGAATGTATGCAGTTCGATATCCTGATTCAAGATCTAGATGACCAGCGAGTTTTCGGAGGGTTAAAGAAAGATTTGAAGAGACAGGCAGTGTCAAGCACAAGAAAAGGCAAGTAGTGAATAAGATTGCAACAAATGAAGAAAATCAATTAACGGTAATGCTTTCAACAGTTGAGAATCCTTATGTTAGTTCGAGGGAAATTGCAAGAGAGCTGGATTTAAGTCATACTTCTGTGAACAGAATATTGATCAAAAATTAACTTCATCCATACCGAAATGAATTACACCAAGAACTGTATGAAAGGGGTTATGATACCAGAGTTCGCTATTGCGAAAATATATTGAATTTCATTCGCGAGGAACCAAATTTTATTAAATATGTTTTGTTTAGTGACGAGTCTACATTTAAAAGTAATGGGATGGTTAATAGACACAATTGCCACTACTACTCCACAGAAAATCCGCATTGGGTTAGACAAGTTGATAACCAAAAAAGATGGTCGATAAATGTTTGGGGGGGTCAGGTGATAGGGCCATATTTCTTTGATCAGCCTCTGAATGGAGAAGTTTACAGAGATTTTCTTCGAGATGATTTACCAAATTTGTTGTGGGATATACCGATTGAGACCAGATACAGGTTATATTATCAACATGCTGGCGCGCCTCCATATCATCACAATCAGGTGAATAGGTTTTTGAACAGACGGCGCCGAAATAAATGGATAGGAAGAAGTGGGCCCATTCGGTGGCCAGCAAGGTCCCCAGACCTCACGCCCCTAGATTTCTATTTCTGGGGATATGTTAAAGGCAAGGTCTATCAAGAGAAACCAACGACACCAGGAGACATGAAGAATAGAATTCGAGAAGTTTTTTGCTCTATTACAAGAAGAACTTTAACTGAAGTTCAAAGAGCCATGGTAAATAGACTCAATTTGTGCATAGCTCAAAATGGGAGATTATTTGAACATCTACTCTGAAATGACGGTTATTTACATTTTTTTGAGATTATTTTGTTCCATGTTTATCCATCATTGAATAAAAAAATGTCATTATTGCTTTTATGACATTTTTCATACTTTCCTTAAGAATTAGATGCTTTACCCGTGAAAATCAAGTAGGCAAACCCTACATTTTTTGGAAGCTCATAGTGTAGACTATTCTTGTATGACCTTATTTACAGGGTGTTCCATTTGAAAAAACTGAGAAAAAAATGATCCCGAGTTTTGGTTGCCCCTGTATGGGAAAAAGGCCATTCGGTAAATTTATGAGTATGAAATCAAAATACACCATTTTCGAGGATATTTGGTGAAAAAATTTTGTTATTCCGAGTTACTGATTTTGAGATATTTGGTGTTGAATGAACCCATTTTGGGACCTAAATGTGACCATAACTTCAGAACCACCTGGTATAAACCCATACAACCCTATATTTTTGAGAAGCACAACGTACAGGGTGTCCCATAAATGTGTGACTTATCAAAGTTATGTTTTTTTAAATGAAACACCCTATATATTTTTACTCGATTGAATTCCTTCGGAAGAGTGCTTCTCAAAAATATAGGGTTGTATGGGTTTATACCAGGTGGTTCTGAAGTTATGGTGACATTTATGTCCCAAAATGGGTTCATTCAACACCAAATATCTCAAAATCAATAACTAAGAATAACAAAAATTTTTCACCAAATATCCTCGAAAATGGTGTATTTTGATTTCATATTCATAAATTTACCGAATGGCACTTTTCCCATACAGGGGCAACCAAAACTCGGGATCATTTTTTTCTCAGTTTTTTCAAATGGAACACCCTGTATATAGTGCCACACCAGAATAGTCAACACTATGAGCTTCCAGAAAATGTAGGGTTTGCCTACTTGATTTTCACCGGAAATGCATCTAATTCTTAAGGAAAGTATGAAACATGTCATAAAAGCAATAATGATATTTTTTTATTCAATGATGGACAAACATAGAACAAAATAATATAATAAAATAATAGCTTTGAGCTATGCAGAAATTAAGTCTATCTACGACTTCAGTTAAAGCTGATTTTGTAGTAGAGCGAAGAAATCCTCTAATTCTATTTTTCTTTCAGCGTCGTTGGTTTGCCGCTAATTTATTTTTATCGAACTGCATACATTCTACTGGCTAAAAGCAGTTTCTGTAACATCTATCCGGAATGTATATCACTTTATCAATTATATCAAATCACCCTTGGAACATTTTAATGTTTCAGGAACTGTCAACAAAGATGACATTTTATTATCGAAGTGAATTTATAATTTAAACCATAATATTTGATGTAGATCAATCATGTTTATCATTTCTTCGGTGGATAATTTCATTTCGAAACGAGAAAATATTAGATTTAAACTATAAATTCATTTCGATAATAAAATGTCATGTTTGTTGACAGTTCCTGTAACATTCAAATGTTCCAAGGGTGATTTGACATTCCGGATAGATGTTACAGAAACTGCTTTAGCCAGTAGAATGTATGCGACTCGAGAGTTTTCGAAGAAGAGGTTTGTGGAAACAGAAAATGTGAAACACAAGAAGTGAGCACAAAAATAATTTAGCGGCAAACCAACGACGCTGAAGGAAAAATAAAATTAGAGGATTTCTTCGCTCTACTACAAGATCATCTTTAACTGAAGTCGTATATAGACTTAATTTATGCATAGCTTGTTTGTTTGTTAATTTTATAACGTCTCTTTTCTGACCTGATGGCCTAAACTGGACGGGACCTACAGCTTATCGTGGGCTCCGAACCACGGTCCTCAATCACCTTAAACCCAGGACTATGCCTTTTCATGCAGGTGATCTACCGACTAACAGGTGTGTAATTGTGTCACCAACCCCTATCAGTTCCACGAGATATCCGATCTCATCCGGCCTGTTTACCGGCGTGAATGAAACTGCGTATGACACAAATACCTTTTTGCACTTGCCCAAAGACTTATCTGACTTTAATTCCACTTGAATACTGTAGGATTCGAACCTACTCCCCGAACACTGACGAAGCTGAATCGGCAGACGCCTTACTAACTAGGCCACCGTGTCCGGTTATGCATAGCTTAAAATGGGCGATTGTTTGAACATCTACTGTGAAATGTTTATTTTGTTCCATGTTTGTCCATCATTGAATAAAAAATATCATTATTGCTTTTATGACATTTTTCATATTTTCCTTAAGAATTAGATGCATTTCCGGTGAAAATCAAGTAGGCAAACCCTACATTTTCTGGAAGCTCATAGTGTTGACTATTCTGGTATGGCACTATATACAGGGTGTTCCATTTGAAAAAACTGAGAAAAAAATGATCCCGAGTTTTGGTTGCCCCTGTATGGGAAAAGTGTCATTCGGTAAATTTATGAATATGAAATCAAAATACACCATTTTCGAGGATATTTGGTGAAAAATTTTTGTTATTCCTAGTTATTGATTTTGAGATATTTGGTGTTGAATGAACCCATTTTGGGACATAAAAATAACTTCAGAACCACCTGGTATAAACCAATACAATCCTATATTTTTGAGAAGCACTTTTTCGAAGGAATTCAGTCTAGTGAAAATATATAGGGTGTTTCATTTAAAAAAACATAACTTTGATAAGTCACACATTTATGTGACACCCTGTATGTTGGTAGTTATTTTTGGAACATAGCTTTCATTGCTGTCTACAACTTTTATTTGAAACATTTTTTCCTATCTTTAAAAGGGAGGCAGCTATCCTCCACGCACGGATCGTTGATACACCCGGTATACTGAAGTAGAGGCCGCTGTAAATTTTGCCGGACAGGCCAGACTAATGTTACCTGTCATAAATGTGATGCACGCCTATGTCTTGTCGAAAATACAAACTGTTTTTTAGGTTTTCACAAATAATAATAAATTGTTGTTATTCTGGCAGTGTATCAAATGTGATACATAGAATTTTTTTTTAGTTTAGTTTTTACCAAAAAAAACAATTTTTTTGCATGACAATTTTTTTGCATGACCCCCCTAACTCCCCTGGATCTGCGCTGACGGTTCTGTAATTATGGTTGGAAAATTATGCCCAATCCTAAATCGACGCCAAAATCGTTGTTTTTGACGAAAGTAGAATTTGTGAATTTAAATGAGATAGATATACAATATTTCAATATCTTGATTTTTTTAATTTTCTACAAGAAAAATTAAAATTTCACGTTAGAAATTGATATTTATGGTAGATAGAAAATAGTGAAGTGTGCTGAGAAAACGTGTATTTTTGCCCAAATAATTTGTTGTTAAAAATGAAAAGAAAATTGTGAATTTCAAAAATGTGTTTACGACAATAATAAAAATTCTCTTATAAGAAATCAAAACAATTATTGTTATACAGGGTGTCCCGTTGGTAAACGGAAATATTTTAAAGGTAGGTAGAGATCACAAAGGCGATTCTAAATAACCCATATATAATGGCTTTCCTAACCGAGTTACAGGGTGTTTTATCAATTATGCATAATTATTCATTTGCCCAGACCTTTTGAATCACTTAGTATATCTTTTCCATTTTTGGCATACAGATTACACTTTTCACTAATAATGTACTGAAATATTGAAGGATATGAAAATCCAGGTATTAAAAATATTAAAACAACACCCAGTATATCACAATTTTAATATTTCGATTTTAGATTTGAATAGAGGGGAAAAAATTGAATTGAAACAAGTTGTTGTTGTTATCCCGCCACCGAATCGAATGGAAAAATTTTAATATTGAAAGTAAAATTTTCATTTAATTTAGAAAAAACATATTATGAAACTCATTTTTTCTCTAACAATTTCAAAAATTCACATCGCGTCATTTATTTATTTCTTGTTTATTCGGCTTAAAATAATTTTACACTATACTGGTGTACCTAAATATTCAATTAAGTATTTACTTTTTTAAACGCCCAGTATAAAGTAAAGCGGGACAATAAACGCTCATAGTAACTAACAAACATTTATTAATAATTAACGAAATTGCTCAAAATGTCCACTATTTTGTTTTATGCACTTTCTTGCACGTCTCTTTTCTTTTTGAAACTGAAAGTAAAATTTTAGAGAAAAAAAGAGAAATTATTTTTTTATCGTTTAATATTCAAAATGGATACAAGAAAGTGCATAAAACAAAATAGTGGACATTTTGAGCAATTTCGTTAATTATTAATAAATGTCAGACTGTGAAGGCTTTCACGGCCGGTCAAATTGAAATCTAAAGTGTTTTCCGGGCTTTGAAGCCGTGGTCCAATGGAATTTCTTCCTGACGTTTCGTCTATAGCTGCGGTAGACATTATCAAAGGCGATGAGGCAGTGGGCGAAGTGATCTCCCGTGCTTCCCGACGTTGACTGATTCGACAGTAGTCCGCTCGGTCGTATTTATACCCCCGCCGTCACGCTGCAGTTGGGGGGCTGGGGTGGGGATGGTGGTGGTGGTGGCGCGAGGTTTTGGCGTACTTGATGTATGTCGAAGAACTCGCTTCCAGTCTGGGTTTAGAAACGTAATTTCTTCCTTTCGGTTAAAATTATTGTCGTGCTTAAATATCTCAATGGCTTCCTTGGTTAGTCTCGGATAGTAACGCTGCGTTTGATGTAAAATCTCCACCTCGTTAAAAAGAATGTTGTGACCTTCAGAGAGAGCGTGCTCTGCTACGGCTGACTTTTGTGTTTGTCCCAGCCTGCAACTCCTTTTGTGTTCCGTAATTCTCGTGTTGACACTGCGCTTTGTGGTGCCAATGTACACCGATCCACAGCTACATGGAACTCTATAAACTCCGGGTGCTGATAGGGGATCTCTGCGGTCTTTGGCCGATCTCAAGCTCTGTTGTATTGTACGAGTGGGTTTAAACACAGTCTTGACCTCGTGTTTTTCTAGTAGCCTGCCGATCCTATCCGTGACTTTATGGATATATGGTAGACTGGTCCAACCGCGCTTTTCTTCATCATCTCAAGTTGTTTCTTCTTGGCGCTCTATATTCCTTGGACGGACGGCCCTATGGAACTCGTGTATGCTGTATCCATTCCAACCAAAGGCTCTTTCTAGATGTTTCATTTCAAGTTCCAAGTCTGCCGGCTCACATATTCTTTTGGCTCTCACAGACAGAGTTTTCATGACTCCCCTTTTTTGTCTGGGATGATGGTTTGATTCGTTGTTGAGGTATCGGTCAGTGTGTGTTGGTTTTCTATACACGGTATGCGCAAGCTTTCCATTCGGCCTTCTTGATACCAAAACATCCAAAAACGGTAGGCGTCCTTCCTTTTCTATCTCCATAGTGAATTGAATTTTTGGGTTGATAGAGTTGAGGTGTAAGAGGAAGTTTTGAAGTTCTCTCTCGCCATGGCTCCAAATAACAAAAGTATCGTCCACATATCGAAACCAACACTTTGGTCGTTTTTCTGCTGTAGCCAACGCTTTGGCCTCGAAAAGTTCCATGAAGTAGTTAGCTATTACTGGACTTAAAGGGCTGCCCATAGCTACACAATCGGTTTTTTCGTAGAATTCCTGCTTCCATTGAAAATATGTAGTGGTTAGGCAGTGTTGGAACAAATTAGTAATATCATGTGGAAATTCTTGATTAATGTGTTCCATGGCTTCCTTAATGGGTACCATGGTGAAAAGCGAAACAACATCGAAGCTAACGAGAATTTCCCCTGGAGAAAGGGTCAAAGTATGCAGTTTTTTGACGAAATGAGTGGAGTCTTTTATAAAGGTGTCAGTATTTCCTATTTTCGGCTGCAACAGTTTTGTGAGATGTTTTGCGATTTCATATGTCGGACTTCCTATGGTGCTCAGGATGGGTCTAAGTGGCACATCCGGTTTGTGAATCTTCTGCAAACCGTAGAGCCTCGGTAGCAAGGCTTCCGATTTTCTTAGCTTCGTTATTTCGTCCGATGCCACGTCCTTAATTAAATTGTTGGTGGCCCTTAAAATCCGGGCGGTTGGATCACGAGCTAGCTTCTTGTAGGTGGTGGGATCTAACAGAGTCCTGATTTTTCCTTCGTAATCCGATGTTGAGAGCACCACTGTTGCGTTTCCTTTATCTGCTGGTAAAATAAGAATATCCTGGTCTTGGTTCAGGGCTTTCAGAGCTTTCCTTTCTGCAAAGGTGAGATTGCTTTTTGGCGGTTTTGCGTGTTGTAAAATACGCGATGTCTCCATCCTGATCTGTTCAGCCGTCTGAATTGGCAGCTGACGAATCCCGCTCTCCACGTTTGCGATAATATCTTCCACTGGTATCCTATATGGTGTGATGGCAAAATTTCCCCCCTTGTTTAGGACGCTCAGCTCATCTGCCGAACCTGGATTTTTATATCTCTCAATATTTCAGTATATTATTCGTGAGAAGTGTAATCTGTATGCCAAAAATGGAAAAAATATACTAAGTGATTCAAAAGTTCTGGCCAAATGAATAATTATGCATAATTGATAAAACACCCTGTAACTCGGTTATTGAAGCCAAGAGACCAATTATATATGGGTTATTTAGAATCACCTTTGTAACCTCTACCTACCTTTAAAATATTTCCGTTTACCAACGGGACACCCTGTATAATACCAGTTATACAAAGTATAGTTTGTAGGCTACACATCCCAACCAAATTTTTTCTGACTATAGGGTTAGGTAGCAGAACATCCCATTAAAAAACTCATTAAAGTATTTTCTAAAAATATAATGTATACATAATTAATTAGCCTCGATTTAATATTTGCTTTTTTATTTGATATACTATGCCTGAGAAGAACTTAAGTGATTGTTGTAATCAGGAAAATTACATTCTTCGATGTGTCTATAAGATATTGGATATTCGATAGGCTCATATTATATTTTTATATTCATCAACGTTTATTATTTTTTCAAAAATCTCTTGCGAAAATAATATACTTTAATACTTCATAGTTTTTAACTTCCAATCCGACTTGGATTTTACTCTGTGAACACAAGTAATCAACTAAATGAGTAACTTACAGCATTTGCAGGGTCATCAGTAGAAGGAATAAACGATTTCACTGTAGCCCAGATCAGTACAAAAATCATCGGCATACCTGAAATCAAATAAAATTAAAAAGTACACAATGCGTCTGACTGTGTGGTCTAAATGCATCCCAAATCTACCCCTACACAGTAAGAATAACTTCATTTTGTCACGTAAAGTTCACCGCTGGAAACCACTTAATAGTTTAGAATATTTTGGTGCCACTAAAGGTTTTTGAAACTTTATAGCAACTAAGCGAGACTACCTCAAAGTTGCACAAACATTAAAGTGGAAAATAATAATTACGGCCACCAAACCTATCACTTAAATACCACTTAGAAGTGGCAGTGCTCTTAAAGTGGGCGTGATAGTTTTAGTGTCGTTTTGGGAACCATTAATATATACCTTTAAAGTGGCGGCACTTCATTATATGATTGCAGTAATTCTCACCACGTTTTTGCCACACAAAAATCACTTTAAAGTTGTATTTTCTAAAAGCAGACATTTGTAGCCATTTTTGAGATCGCCATGATGAGAAAAATAAACGCGCTATTTAAAAAACTTTTTTTCGTCAGTACGGCTTTAAATTTACTACATTTCTATACATATTTATAGAAGGGGAGGCCAAGCGGGGATTTTCCGCGTTACTCGAGCGCGTCAGAAATCCATATGGGGAGAAAGCTTGCACCCTGTAATGTACCCCTACCATATATGAACCCTTAATATAGTGGGGTGCGCTGAGATTAGTAAAAAAAATCTTAGAGCGCTTCAAATTAAGAAAAGGTAAGTTAAGTACATTCAGAAAAGTGTATATTTCAATAATCTGTCAATTTGCGCGTGACATAAGGAAATGGGCGAGTCACAAAGTTGTAAAAAAAACGGTCCATTGTGGCTAAACGGTTAATATTTTGAAAATTTTGTTTATTCATGGATATGAGGGTTGATAAATGCTACATTTTAAAATTATTTTGAAATATACAGGTTGTCCCAAAAAAGTGTGGCGTATCTTAAGTATTCCCTATACATAAGCTTTTTAGTTTTCTAGATATTTTGATATTTCTAAAAATGGAAGCACTTACAAGAAAACCAATAACTTCAAAACCTATGGAATCAGCCAAATCCTATTTTAACTGAAAAAAATTAGACTAACAATTGAAAGCAATAATTTATTTAGAGTTGTTTAAAATAATACAGTGCGTCCAAAATGGGGCGATTCTCTAATGCCATATTCAAATAGGACACCCTGTATTTTATAATCCCATTATGTAGCAAATTCCATTACCTTTTAAAAATTATAAAGGTCTACTATATGCTTAAATCTATTAATTTTGGAGTTTTATTTTTGTTAATGCCTAAATATAACACCCTGTATTCATGAGTAATTCATAGGTAATGAAATAACTTTTTTCACATAACCTCAAAGTTTATGTGAAAAATTCAAATAACCAAGTTTTTGATTTTTTTATTTTTATCTTTTACAAAAAAAAATTTTTTTCACGAAATTTGGTGAAAACTTACATTTTTATGTCCCAAACACACTGTAATTTTTTTGATTTAAAATATTTATTTTTTCACCTTATTTTGACCTAATATCGAAAAAGCACCCTAATTTTCAATCGAAAATTCTCACGTCAAAATATGTGCTTTTTTAAAAAACTCGGAGGGCTTTTTGTTCGTTGAAATCTTTACTTTTTGATGGTGTAAAAAAATATAAATTACTATTGATAATGTACTCAAAAAATGCAAATCCGAATTTTTTTTTAAATCATGTACAATTTTGAGTTATTTATTAAAATTTATTCTTTAATTACTCGAAAAACGTAAGATTCCATGTTACATTCCATGTTTTTCGAGTAATTAAAGTATAATTTTTAATAAATAGCTCAAAATTGTACATGATGATTTAAAAAAAAATCGGATTTGCATTTTTTGAGAACATTTACAATAGTAATGTATATTTTTTTACACCATCAAAAAGTAAAGATTTCAACGAACAAAAAGCCCACCGAGTTTTTTAAAAAAGCAAATATTTTGACGTGACAATTTTCGATTGAAAATTAGGATGCTTTTTCGATATTAAGTCAAAATAAGGTGAAAAACTAAATATTTTAAATCAAAAAAATTACAGTGTGTTTGGGACATAAAAAGGTAAGTTTCACCAAATTTGTGAAAAAAAAATTTGTAATAGATAAAAATAAAAAAACCAAAAACTTGAATATTTGAATTGTAAGGTTATGTGAAAAAAGTGTAAATACCAAAGTTGTAGATCTTTTTATTACCTACAATTTTTATCCATAGGACTTGTAGTTTTGCCGGAAATCGAGATAAACAGTTTTTTACCCTTAAAAACTCACACCCTTCCACTTCCCGACCTCAGATCGCCCGTAAATTATTTTTCCTTTCATTTTTGTTACACTCTCTTCCTTTTTCAATGGGTTTCATCCTACTATTATTTTTTTTCACTTTTTACCATTTTCAAAGGCTTCAGCTCTGGTCTATAAATTGAAATGAAGATCCTTTTGAACAATACTTACTACGAGTTTAAAAAACATTGCGAAAAAGAAATTTGATACTTCAGCAAATTTAAATTTATCCCGTGTAACGCGGCGTCTCTAGTAATAAATCTAAAATCCGGGGGGGGGGGGCGTCCGCCCCCCTTGCCCTTATGTAACGGCGCCCTTGCCTGTATTTAATCAACTTAGACTACGATCCGAAAAAATTATCTTTGAAATTATGTGTTTGATTTTGACATTATTAAAAATATTTCGAGATGCATCAAAATCTGTAAAAATTCATCTGTAAATAGCATATTATAAAAAAAATCATCTTCACTAACCTTTTCCAATGCCCACAAACAAAAATCTAAACGTCTTTTCCATACAGATTTTGATGCATCTCGAAACATTTTAATAATGTCAAAACCAAACACACAGTTTCAAAGATAATTTTTTCGGATCATAGTCCAATCTGATCAAATACAGGGTGTTATATTTAGGCGTTACGTTAGAAAAATAATGTAAAATATAACAAAAATAAAAATAACTCCATAATTAATAGATTTGGGACAACCTGTATATTTCAAAATAATTTTAAAATGAAAAAATAATATTTTGAAAATATTAACCGTTTAGCCACAATGGACCGTCGCGTCTACCATATTACTGTTTTTTTACGTTTTGAAAATTTTTACACGCTCTTCCCCCCACTAAAATGGAACCGTGATGCTTTAGTAACTGCAAATTTAGCATCTTGGCCTCCCCTACTATTAATGATTTTAATAACAAAGTTCCATGATGAAGAAATACCAGGCTCCTTTCTTATGGGAAAATGGCTTTTTTTTTTGAAGAAATTATTTTGGTTTTTTTGAAGAAATTATTCTTTTTAGCTTTAAAAATACAAGCAAATGTCATTGCATCATGAATATATAGTTTAAGTAATTACTTCTTGCTGATGAATCATATTTTATACAGGGTGACTCATAAATGTAGATACAGAAGGCATATAATGTATTTTACCTTTAACGAATCGCCCCGTATAAACGATGTGTTATAAAAATTTTGTATTATCTTAGACAAATGAACGACCTGTCACTCTACCACCACTCTATGTCGTACAGCGTGTTAAACTGATTGCAAACACTTTAAAAATTATAAAACTTGTGTTTTTTGCACCAACCTGTATTCTAAAAGTTTTTCCGTCAACTTTATACATTTTGACATTAAGAGCAAACCGAACCCATTGAAAAATTTTAATAACCTTTTAAGCCTTTAGTTTTCGTCTGATTTTTGTGAAATTTTCAGGAAATACTAATAATTCCAAAACTTAGGGTGGAGAAATCTTGATTTTTTTGTAAACTTTCGAAAAGTATTTATTTTGTTAATTTTAAATGGAAAATCACAAAAAGAAATATCCGCGCCATTCTGCATTAAATCTATGAAAATTTGCTCCTATTTCTTTTAAAAAATATCAAGTACTTTTTAAATAAAATGGTTTCCCATTTTTTTCTTAAATATCTTTGTAAAGTGCTGCCACATCGTTACATACATTGTTCCCAGTGTTCCCAGTGGCGCGCATATAAATACAATTTTATATTATAATATCCTCATAAAATATTAATGAAATTTGCTTCTCACAAGAACTCCGGTTGCCACTTAAAAGAAATTCAGTATTTAACTGAGCAAAATTTTGTTGTAATCCTATCACCAGTTTTCCTAAAATGTGTCCAAAAAACCATATTACTTATTTTCGAACCACCCTGTAAATAACCAAATTGTACAGTAATTGTTTATAAAATATTGTTGCCAAATAATCTATAATTCATGTTTTCTATAACAACTGCGAATAAAACATGTCTGTTATGAGAAATCTGGTTACAAAAAAGTGGCATTTCCGATGTTTAACACCCTGTACCTCGAAAACTAGCCATATGATCGATTTGGGCCAATGGACACTTTTTGTCAGAGCATCGAGTTCTACATCATTTCAGAAAATTTGACGGAAAGCCATTTTCCCATAAGAAAGGTGCCTGGTCCTTTACAAATTTTAACTTTTTTCTTAAATTATCGGGCCACAAGACCTGTATTTGACAGTAAACTTTCAATCGTTCTAACTTTTTTCCTGTCAGTACTGTTAAACCAATATTCTTGTATTTCCATAATAATATAATAATTATAGGTACTCAATTAATTATTATGGAAGAAATAATATGCAGGACAGAAAACGAGTTACAAATCAAAAAGACGAGCGCAGTGAACAACGTTTCATGTTTAGTGTTTCTATTACGTTTCTATTACGTGGCAAAGACTTTGGCAATACACTTTAATGTTTCTAATATCCTAACAACTTTATGTTCAGCTACATCTACGCTAGTAGACTAGAGTGGCTGACCTAAGGTAAGCATTACTGGAAATATTACAATTGACTTTACTATGTGGCCTGAGAGCAAGCAGCACCCAACCTTATACTCAGCTACAGCTACGCTAGTAGACTAGTGTGCCTCAACTAAGGCAAGTATTCCTCAAGATAGCACTGTGCTGACTATATGGCAGCACCTAACCTTATACCTAACCTTATACTCAGCGGTTCTCAAACTGTGGTACATGTATTACTGGTGGTACATTACAATATATAAGTGGTACAATTTTTACAGGAAAAAATGAATATATTTATCCATCTGTGATGGGAGTGTCGATACACTGCGACCTATAAGATCTATTGTGCCCCCAGTCGTTAAGGATGTCTCAACGATTAGAGCAGTTCCTCCATTGCTTTCAAAAAGTTCAGGATGTCGGTAGGCTTCAGGTTACGTAGATCTTCCTCTTCTATTTGATATTCTCCAAGGTATCGTACCCTGGGATTTTGCAGGGTAATGCATTCTGAGAGAATATGGATAGAGGTTTCCTCCTCTTCCTCTCTTCCTCGCAGAATCTGCATTCTTCTTTGTCTACTACGAGTTTCTTTAGGTGGCCTCTAAATGAATGTAAAATTGCGTCCCTTTTAACATTTTGTTTTAATCTTTATTATTTATAAACATATATATTTTTCAAATTTTTGACTTTAAGAGCTTTAACTTTAATATTGAAGTGACGACTTTTCCAAGAGTTTCGAACAATTTCACGACGCATTGATTTTTAACGGCGAAATGCTTTTATGGTGGTACATACATTTTTGTTTTATATTTATGTGGTACAAAATTTGATAATTCATATTTATGTGGTACTAAATTTGAAAAGTCTGAGAACCGCTGAGTTAAGGGAAAGTATTCAAGATAGGACGATGAGCCTGATTGTGTGATATAAACGCATGCAGCATCCAACCTTTTTCTCAGCTGCATCTACGCTAGTAGATTAGAGTAGCTGAGCTAAGGAAGGTATTTCTCAAGATAGCAGTGTGTGTCTGATTATTTATCCCAAATGTATGCAGCACCCTACCTTATACTTAGCTGCAAATACTCTAGTTCTAGTAGACTAGGGTGGCTGAGCTAAGGAAAGTATTCCTGATTATTTAACCCATATTTATGCAGCACCCAAACTTGTACTCAGCTGAAAATACGCTATACCTTATTTATTTTAGCGAGGCAGTGACGTCACACGTCAACAATCTGTTAGTCTATAGAACAATAAAATGTTGACTATTAAGCATTTTCAATATTAAGAACAGTGTTTTAAGATTCAAAATAAAATTAAAAGTTATATAGTTTTGGAATTTTTATTGTAACATGCCACTTGTTATAGTGGAGGTCAATTTGTAACTACTCTAAATAAATCAAGAATTTTCGCTATGTGACAGCGGCAACAGTTATTTTTCCCTGCACGTTAAATTTAAATCGTATTTCCTCTTAGTGGTTTCGTGTTTATACCGTTGACAATAGAAATAACTAAAAATTACGTCAATGCATCGCTAAAATAAATAAGGTATAGTAGACTCGGGTAGATGAGTATTCCTTAAGATAGCACAATGAGCTTGACTATGTCGTCTAAATGAATGCGTGGTAGTTGAGCTTAGGAAAGAATTTCTGGGTCTAGCCACATAAATATTTTTCAATTAGCTTGGTTGTTACCTAACTTAACCTAAATTAAAATTTTTAAATAAACGATTTTTAATACAGTTGGGAAAATAAAATTTCAGATTAAATTGCAAATGAAATTCTATCGATTATGTTAGATAATGAAAAGTAACTCACCCCAGCCAATGAAGGCGTACACTCTTAATTTGAAATTCTCTCTGGTAAGCGTCTCCACAACCAGAATGTAAAGGTAAAGTCCTGGAAAACGAAAACAACAAACTTTAATTAATAATTATGTTCTTTGTTTCAATTGAATCTCATTTAAAGTGGAAGGCACTTAATTTCTCATTATTTCGCAATTAAACTAAGGAAAATACATTTTTAAATTACGATTAAACTTTAGTTGGCTGAGATGAATTTTGTTCTGAGAATAAATTAACTTTATCTACGCCTTGCACTGTAAATGTCGAATATTGTACTGTCAAAAACATCAGTAAGCGACACATACGCGTGTGTTATGGTAATACAAATGCATGATTATTGTCTTAGGATATTTATTAAGACATTACAATAATCAGATACATTAATTCACAATAATAAATTATTGTATGTACACTAGGTTAAGAAATACGTAGGTGGCTCAATGGAACTCCCCTACACATGCCCAAGGCCGTAGCCAGGGGGGACCGAAATAAAAAAAACATATTTCTTTAGTAAGTACTAAGTAGTATGTTTTTCTACCCCAAGTAGCATTATAGTGACAGAAACTGATATCGCAACTTCCATTGGGTGGCTATTACGTAATAACCACTAAATCTACCTCTATACAGTAAGAATGACTTCATTTTATGTTTGCTTAGTTGTAGTCACATAAAGTTCACCGCTGAGAATCACTTAATAGTTTTATAATATTTTGGTGCCACTAAAGGTGTTTGAAATGTTATAACAACTAAGCGAGACTACCTCAAAGTTGCAGAAACATTAAAGTGGAAAATAATAGTTACGGCCTCCAAACCCTCTCACTTAAATACCACTTACAAGTGGCAGTGATCTTAAAGTGGGCGTGTTAGTTTTAGTGTCATTTTGGGAGCCACTGATATATACCTTTAAAGTGGCGGCACTTCATCATATGATTGCAGTAATTCTCGTCACGTTTTTGCCACACAAAAATCACTTTAAAGTTTTATTTTCTAAACGCAGACATTTGCAGTCGTTTTTGAGATCGCCATGATGAGAAAAATAAACGCGCTATTTAAAAAACTTTTTTTCGTCAATACAGCTTCGAATTTACTACATTTCCATACATGATTTTAATAACAAAGATTGATAAAAAACACAGTTTGGGGCATCTAAGTATTTAATTTCCATGATGAAAAATTTACAGATTTTAACTTTTTTCTTAAATTGTGAAGTATGCCAATGACGCGTGCCGATATTTCGTGCCACAACCCCTATATTTGACAGTAACTTTTCAATCGTTCCAACTTTTTGGGTTCTCTAAGAGGTTAGATTTTTATACAATCAATCACAACGAACGCAATGAAAAATTATAAACATTTATTAAAGGAAAAAAATGAACGATAAACTTTATCTGTACAGGAACAATTGTTTGGTGTAATACGGTAAGTGTAGTTTTTATAAAAATAATATTTTTTTTTATAAGATTAGATTGTTTTCAATCTAACTTTATTATTATGGCCTTTTATAGTTTAAACTTTTTAAATATCGATATTTAGTAATTAAAATGGTACCTTTTATTCAATTTAAGCTTTTCGTTCTTATTTTAGTTGTTCAAAATATATGGGATTTTATAAAATCGTTTTTCCAAATAACACCAAAATCAGGAAACAGGATGGATATTTTTATGCCGAATATAGTTGGATCTGGATACTTTTATACAGGAATACAGCTGGGACTGGAGATGTCCTAACAGGAACACAGGATAGGATGGATAATTTTGGATAAAGCCACCTTTTTCAGATTGTTGTTCTTCTTGAATTATTTTTATCGTTTATTAACCTCACTTTTTCTGACAGGTACCAATTTTTTTCTTTTTAAATCGCGTTGCTTTGGGTTTTTCTTTTGTTTTTATGATACGGAGCGATGTGAACTCTTCAAAAGATTTTGGTAAAAAGCACCACTTTGACACACGAAATGCTTTTTATAAAGTACAATGTCACAGCTTCCTAGATGAAAATTTGACATTTTTTAACCTAAATTTTTACAAAATTAAAAAAAATTATTGATTTTATTGCAAATTTTGACTAATAACATCTTATTCTATAGATTAAAAGAAAATTTTTGATATACTTTTTATATCATTTCGAATTATATTAACTATTAGTAGGAGAGCTGGAGCCGAAAAACTCTTTGATCTTTGATATGGACAAACTCGATTAAAACTCATTGTATTACTAAACAGGATTACATATCCGAGCTCTCCGACACTTTCAGTGGTGCAGGACTTAGGTACGGATGACCAAAGTGGCCATTTTTTTCTTAAACGGAAACTATCGATGATACGTGTGATTTTTTTTTAGGATGGAAGATTTTAAGCTACTTATTATATATTCCAACCCTCCGACAGCTACGGTGGTGCAAACTTGGTGGCTGACAGGGGTGAAGTTGCCAAAAATTAAAAAAAAAACAAATCACAACTGATATGTCGGATAAATTGACTACTGCTTTCTCATTATATAATAAATCATGTGTGAAAATCTCCGACAGCTACGTTGGTGCATAAGGCAGTCAAATGGGATTTTATAGACGCGCCCCCGAGACTCGCGCCATTCACGTTTATCATATGCATACGTATTTTATCGATAAAAACTCGTACAAATTCAATTTTTTATCTGAAAATTAACATTTTTATGTTTATTGGGTAATTTTATAATAATTTATAACGTAGGTAATATATGTATATCATCAGATAGATATAATATTGAATCTCCACCATAAAATAAATCCGCCCTTGGTCACATATAAATCAATAATCGAGAATAAAATTTGTAAAATATTTAGTGGTATACAAGGAAAATCAAAAATATTGATTTATGCTGATGAGTAAAATGCTTTTAAATTTAAATACAGAAATATCATTTGAAAATATTGGCAGGGATTAATTAATAAACTTAAAGAAAAAAAATTACTAAATAATTTACCATTTGTTGGAATATTTATTGTATAATCGATGGATGGAGAGTGGATTTATTTGTATATTTGAGTGCTTTTCCTAATTTTGGTGTAAAGCACAATCGGTGGAGGTGATTTCCTTTTAGTTGATTGAGTTGTTTTGGGAGTTTTAAAACTATTTTAAACATTTTCGTGGGGAATTTTCGGGTTATTACTGGAATTCTTGATATTGGAGTTTTGTTCTGAATCTGACTTTAACGATTGGGATTTGTTGCTTACTAGAATTTTGTTTTCTAGATAAGATAGAAATTGACAATACAGACCCCCAAAAAAATGTGACATTTAAGTGACAGATAAATTGATTGATTAAAAAATTAAAATTTACAATAATAAGTTTCAACTCTATGATGATACCGGAGACTGATGAGAGTTCTGACGATGAATCCGTACCACCCGAAATTTAACACTGTTGCTGAAGGTTACGTTGAAGAATCGATCGGCAATAAAAAGCGAAGCGGCCAGGGCGAGAATGTACCACGTGACCATCTCGAAATCGGTCAACGTTGCCAAATTTAAATTATCAAAAATTAAAATGACAATTTTTCAAAGCAAAATATCTATTTTTCAGTTATACGAAGAAAAAGCCTAATTTTCAATCGAAAAAAAAGTTAGTTTATAATAATTAATAATTTAATTAAATAATAATTAATAATTAACAATATATATTGTTTAAAAAAGTATAATAATTATAATATTTTTTTTAATATAAAATCGAAAATTTAATGTTTTGTCTTGGCAAAATTACAGGTTATTTAAAACACAAAAAAGAAATTTCCAAATGTTGCTGTCGATAAATAAGTCTCTTAAACTTATGAGAAAAAAGTAGACAAGTTATAACATTAAAATTATAATTGAAATTGAAAATATAAAAAAATTACCGTTTCTTGATGTACTAATAAACATCAATAACAATTTGTTTTAAAACATCAGCCTTTAGAAGATAAAATACAAATACGATAAAACCATGTTTTTCGTTTTTAATTTTTATCTCTTGCAAAAATAATTGTTTTATGAACCCTCTGGTGAAAACGTTCTTTTTTGTGTATTAAAGTAGTAATTTTTTCAAAGCAAAATATTTAATTTTCAAATTTATACGAATTTAAATTAAGAACAAGCCTAATTTTCAATCGAAAAAGTTAGTTTATAAATTTTCAATTCGTGTGCGAGAATGTACCACGTGATCACTCCTCACTCTCTCAGTGTCACAAAATCGGTATGTTTGAAACCAAGAGAAATCATCTACAAGTTCGCATAGGGTTGTACCAGTAGAGTTGAGTTTAGTAAGAGAGGAAACATGCGCAATAGTGCCGTGAAGGCGTTAAGTGCAGTGTTGCCGATGCCAATTTATCATATTCTCCAATAACCCAAGTCAAATTCCCAAAATTTGGGGACAAAAATCTGCTGATTCCCCAAAAATACCCCTCGATAGGTTAAGTACCTTACCTTAGGATTATCTTCTTTGTTTTGACCATTTATCCATATTTGCACAAAATCGTATCGTTATTTCGCGACAGAATACAAAATCAACTTATCTAACGCAAAGCTAGCAAATTAGAAGCGTATAAAACTAAGGGAATCACAGAAAGGTTTTATCTATGTGTTCGCGTTCGCATCGCGCGGAAATAAACGAACTTACCCGATTATAATATGATTTATTATAACAAAAGTAGGTACAATGGACAAATGATTTGCTGCTGTGCAAATGGTCTTGAGTTCTATGCCCAATCTGAACTGTTTTTTATTTTAATTTTAATTTTAATTCCCGCATGATTATTTATTATATTGTTTAACGATGAGATTTCAAAATCCCCGCATTTTCCCCGCATAATGCCAATCCCCAATAAATCCCCAATCATCTTGAAATTCCCGGCAGTTTGGCAACGCTGGTTAAGTGTCGAGACTATCAAGTCAAATTTATATTAATTATAACCTATATCTTTGATATTAATAGTTTGGTATGTGATTTGTAGTTTGTATTTTATTATATATATATCATAAAAAGAATAATTATACAACACCAAACACCAAATAAAAAATACATTAAAATATTTTAACTTAACAGACTGAATCTACAAAACTGGAAAAATTTTGGTAAACACAAAAAAATAAATTTTTATTGGCTGCGAACTTCACTAAACACTATTTGTTTTAGGAATAAATAAAATATTTATTGGAAAAGAGAATTTACAGATTTCTTTCCCTTAAACTAGGGGAGGGAAACCAGGACTATTTTTATTATACTAATTTCCGTGTATACAGATAAGCCATATTAAGCCATCACTGTTGTAGACTAACGCCGATTTACCCTAAAACAAATTTCAAAAGGTCCTATTTATTATAATCCTAAACAGATTTGAATGTACTTTATTGCCAACATATTTAAAGATTTCCTGTAATATACTTTAATGATCAATTCTGATGAAATTTCAGATATCAAAACCGGTAACCAGAAAGTTCATACAAAAAAATACTCTTATATTATTATTATATTAAAAAGACTTTTATAACTAACAGTTTTTTATTTAAAAACCTAAAATGCAACTATCTCATCAAATTTTTTCAGTCGTATACGAGATTTTCCAAAAAATATGAAATTTACTTAGGAATACAGTACCTTTATTTTTGAAATACCGGGTGTCCCAGAAGTTTCTGACCCATTTTAACTGCAAATATCTCGGAACTCAGAAATGATAGGAAGGTGCGGTTTTCACTGAACAGTTTCTTTTTATATAAAGTTTTTTCAGTATAAATGTTTATTTAGTAAAATCTTATATAGGGTGTTTTAAAAAAAGCGGTCTTTTTAAAATGCAAATAACGTCGATTTTTTTAACAACACACCCTATATATTTTTATTCTATCTGAAAGGTGAACTCTTTCCCTTTCCGAAAATGTATAATATGTTGAAGTTTAGATAAAAAATAAGTGAGTTATTTGATTTTTAAGGATAGGCAGTTATGTAGACATATACCATTAGATAATTAACAAATGAGCTCTGGATAAAATTATAAATTGAAAATGTATAAACTAATTTTTTCGATTGAAAATTAAGCTTTTTCTTAATTTAAATTCGTATAACTGTGAAAAATAAATATTTTTCTGAAAAATGTTTTATATTTTGAATTAATATTTCCATAACGGATCTAAAGAGCTTATAATTGGTCTGAATCCAATAATTTGGCTGTCTGTCCTAATCACTTCTTCTATTTCTTCTTGTACGAAGGTTTCAAGTGAACTAAAATATATGTTTTGCTCTACTTTTTGTTGAACTGTCTAAATTTAAATTTGGCAACGTTGACACGATTTCGAGATGGTCACGTGGTACATTCTCGCAGACGAGTTGTACAAATTGCGACCGCTATTTTGGACAGACCATCTACGAGTACTTCACGTGAAAATGTACACCAAATCAACCCAACAAGTACCCACCAGAATCAGTGTCGAAGACAAAGAAAATATTGACTTGAATACGATTTCCTCTAGAATCTCCAAAAATATAAATTTCAATTTCACCAATTGTTCAAATGTTTCGATAATCATAGGTGAAAAAAAAATTAATTGCCTGTTTATTTTCCTAGTTATCGTTAAAAATGTAAAGTTATTTTGATTCTAAATATTTTACTTTTTATTTGATTAATTTTTTATTTTTTTTTGTCGTTGGCAGCTACTTCATTTCTCATCGTAAAAAAAAATAGTATCTGCAACTCTTGCGGCATTGTCGAGCTAATGAGCGTGGGCAATCGACAACTTTGCGCACTCGTTGCACAATATACTATTAATTCAGATTCTGGATTCGTTACTTCTTTTCACTGTTTCCAGCCTCACTTTTACTGCATAGTTTATTTTTCGCAATAAAGTTTTAAATCACTTTATAGAAAATCTCGCTATATTGGTTTTTGAAAACACGTACATGTTTTATTTTATAACATCGTGATATTGTTGGTGTTATTTATATATTATATATTTATATATTATATTATAATTTTTGTATGACAATACAATCTTTTTATCTGTCAAAATAAAAATCAACAACTTACTTGAAAACAAAACAAAAACACATACAGAGTGATCTGGCGTTTTTCAGCCAACACCCCCACTCGACAGGTCAATCTGCTACAATACCCAAATTACTATTAAACGTAACAAAATTTTCTCGGGGTAGAGGTTTCGTCATTCCATCTGCTAACATTTTTGAACTCGGACAATAAATAAATCTCAAAACTTCAGAGCCAATTAACTTCTTAAGATGATGGCATTTAACATCTATATGCTTCGTACGTGCACTAGTCTTTTCATTATTTGGAAGTAAATTCATTTCTTCTTGAATTTTTTAGATAACTAGTTTCCATTGGAGTTGCAACAGTTGTAGAGTTTTCGAAGCCATATTTTTGTAACACATTCAAAATTTTATTTTCTTGGTCAAGTAGAAAAGTCCCATTCTCTTCTCTCTTTCTTCGAATTCCAAGAAAATAATTTAGATTTCCTAAATCTTTCATTTCAAAATGTTTGTTTAGATCAGCTCCAAACTTCAGATTTATGACAAATGATCATATCATCGACATAAATGTGCTATTATTAATTTCTTTCATATAGAGACACTTGTCACTTTAGCTCACAGGTGTCTGGAAGGCATAGAAAGTTTTCGCACGAATACGATCTGTGATATTGACGGGGAATCGTTAACAAAGTCCCCAGGAAATAGAAAAAACTTACCTCCAAATCATACCTGTTCCTAAACGTGATTTTTTCGTGAATCCGTAAATATAAATTTCATGTTTGAATAAACAAAGTGAAAATTTTTCTTCGTGGTTCAAATTCGGATATTTTGAACAAGACACAACATTTTTTGGCTCAAAAATAGTGAAAATTGTAGCCAGAAAAATTCTCTTTCCGAATAACACATTGAAAAATATTAATTTTGCCATTATATATGAGCAGAGCCACAAAATATATACTCATACTCGCGTTGCTTAAAAAGCAGATTTTATTCAAAAATGCTAAATGTTCGACATCCCGTTGGGTTGAGAATGTCCAGAAACTGTCCCTTGGGACTCAGAAAAGTTTTTAAGGGATAAAATAAGGGACCTAAAGGTTATGAAATACTTAGATCAGTGAAAAGCATTGTTAGAAATGACAACATATTTAATTCATTACAACACATGATTATTATTGCATATTTATTCAATTGCACATTTATTCAATTGATACAACTCAGTGAAGATATTATGAAATAACAGTCTTGTCGAATATATTCCAAAAGTGTGTCTACTTTGATACAATTCATTCTTTTTCTGTGGAAATTCAAATATGTTTTGACGAGAAATCAACAACAGCTGCTTTCAATCTAAGCAGCTAATCTGGATCATCTAGATTATTAATTTTACGTCTATTCCAAAACTTTAGGAATTCTCTATGTATCGATTCTCCGGCCTGCTCGGACCTTAAACCAAAACCTTCATCATCGTTCAAGAATTCGAGACTTTCTTCAATGTGGCATAGAGTAATGTGAATTTTAAGAGTTTCAGTTACGTCTATTGCGAGAAGAGCTGTCTTCAAATCTTTAATATGATGACTCAATTCAGATTGAACCCTCCTGACCTCAAAGCATGAGTGCACAATTTTATCCATAGCTCTAAAAGCCGCAATGAATGGTTGAAGAGCTAGAGATCCGCCCAAGTGTTCAGTGATTTCTGGGTCCAATAGCACATCTGCTCGCTTAAGTAAAGTTCTGCAGGCATTCCCTTCGAACGCCTCTCCATGATAGTTTTTTGATACCAATTTTAATTTCTGGGGCCAGAGCAGAGCTTTTTCCTTGCAGAGAAGAGGTACGAGAACTGTCCAAAAAAATGATTCACAAACCCTTGGAGAATGTGCAATTCGGGGATAATGCACTTCTGCAGTACTGGAACATTACCATCCTCGGCGAATAGAGGTGTATTTATGGTACTCCTGGACTTGTTCGCAACTTTTTTATCGCAACCCAAAGATACGAATTCTTGATAATCTTTGCGCAGATCACCGTAAGTTTTCTTCGCCAGAAGTTCTTCATCGGCAAAATCTCCGTTGTTCTCGTCATTTGTGGGGGGATCAACTCTATTAATGTCTCAAAATATCCGAATTTGAGCCATGAAGAAAAATTTTCACTGTGCTTATTCAACCATGAAATTTATATTTACGGATTCACGAAAAAATAACGTTTAGGAACAGGTATGATTTGCAGGTAAGTTTTTTCTATTTCCTGGGGACTTTGTTAACGATTTCCCGTCAATATCACAGATCTTGTTCGTGCGAAAACTTTCTATGCCTTCCAGACACCTGTGGGCTACGAACGAAGCCTTGATTGGTCATAGTAGTATTCAGCATATGATTCCATGCTCTTTCAGCTTGCTTTAATCCATATACTGATTTATGCAGCTTATAGACCCAATCAGGATGATTTTCATTGGTATAATATTCTGGCTGCGACAAATAAAGGTCTTCATTTAGTAGTCCATTTAAAAATGCTGTTTTGACGTCATAGTGTCTTACTGTTAACTTTTCTACAGCTGAAATTTTTAGTAAAATCCTTAGAGTTGTTTGTTTCATAACTGGTGCAAAAGTACTGTCGTAGTCTTCACCATATTTTTGAGTATAACCTTTTGCAACCAGTTGTGCTTTGTATTTTGAAATGTTTCCTTCCGAATCAGTTTTTATTTTAAATATCCATTTCGAGTTAATCACATTCTTGTGATTTGGTAATTCCACTAAACTCCATACTTCTTTTTCTTTAAAACTTTTTAACTCAGCTTGCATAGCTTCTTTCCATTTCTTTATTTCATTTTCAGGAAATATCATTAAATCTTTTATACTTTCTGGTTCCCTTTGTAACAAATTATCTGCTAGGTATACTATTCTTTCCGGAGGGTTACCTTTAGTACTTCTTGTGGAAATTCTTACTTGCTTATCTGTAGTATTGCTTTTCGAGCCATTTCTCCATATCTTCGGTCTGATAGATGTTTCTGGCTTATTGATATTTACTTCTTCTGATATTTCGTCAAAATCTCTGTCTCTGTCTTTACCGTTTTCTTCTTGATCTAAAGTATCTTCCCGAACTCTTTCTTCAGAAATCGTCTCTTTTGCTTCCAGGATATCGAAGAATATAGAATTATTCATTTTTCCTTTTTCTTCTTTCTTTTCATTTATTATTACGGTTTCAATAAATTTAACATCTCTACTAATTATAACTTTCTTATTTTCCGGATCCCATAAACGATAGGCTTTCGATTCTGTTGAATATCCTATGAATGTGCATTTTCTTGCTCTAGGTTCAAATTTCGTTATCGGAGATTTAATCAATGCAAACGCTTTGGAGCCAAAAATTTTGAAATGGGATACAACTGGCTTCCTTTTATTCCAAATTTCATAGGGTGTAATTAAACCAAACCAAACCATTATCTGTCCTCAAGGTTTTTATTTTTCTCCCAGTCTCTGTTTCTGCATAATTCTTGAATTTTATAAATGCTTCTTTCACTTCATCTTTTGATTTCAGAAAATATACCTGTACCATTCTAGATTTGTCATCTATAAAAGTAGCAAAATACTGTGTACCCCCCAAAGACTTGTTATTCATGGGACCACATACGTCGGAGTGTATGAGATCTAATACACCTTCCGTTCTTGAGTACGATGTAGGAAACGTAGTCGTTACTTGCTTACTTTTGATACATACTTCACATTTATTCAGGTTTTCTGAAGGATTGAACTTCATACCTGCTACCAAATTTTTCGAATTGATAGTTTTTAATTGCTTTTCATTAAGATGGCCAAAACGACAATGTCATTTTTGAATCTCACTGAGATTCGACGATTTTGCTACAGAAACGGATTCTTCAACTTGCTGGATATGATATAGTGCACCTCTTCTTTCAGCAAAACAATTTCACCATTTTCGCTGATAATTTCAGCATAATTTTTCAGAAACTTTGTAGTTCTTCCTCTGGATGTTGCCTTCGAAATTTGTTTTCAGTTCAGGTACGAATAGAGTGTTTTCCAAATTTATTGTTCTTTTCCCTTCTGATCCATTATCCAAACAAACCTTTTCATTATTCAACGTATGAAAATTTGTGAATTTCGATTTGTCGTTACACATATGTGATGTTGCGCCGCTATCTAAACACCATTCATTTCTTATAGTGTGATCCACCCAATTTGCTTTTGCTTTATTTGTACCTTCTGAAATCATGAATAATTCTTCATCTCCTTCCGAAATTCCTTCTGCCTTGGTTGCTTCATGTCTTTCTTTCTCAACTTTCAATCTACAATCTGAACTTTTATGTCCATATTTATGACAGTAATTACATTTGAAAGGAAAAAACGTTTTATTTTCTTTATTGCTGTTGCTTTTGTAATTCTTCTTACTTTTCTGTTCATAATTTCTGTTCCGTTCACACCATTTATTATTAAACTTCATGTATAGAACATTTTGTGTTGCTTCCTGACTACCAGATTCTCTTTGTGAATTGAATTCGTCAAAGAGTTTGATCTTTAACACCTCGGGATTAGGTAATTCGTCCCTTGCTTCGATAGCACATCGAAAATTTTCATATGTATTGGGAATGGAATATAACATCACAATGGATAGGAGGTCATTTTCAACACTGATTCCTATTTCTTTCAGAACCCGAGCACTCTCCTCCATACATATAAAACATTCATAAGACCAATTCTTGATTATAAGTCACTAGTCCACGGAAAGAAGAGTTCTGAGGAAAACTCACTACTTACACCCCAGACATCCTAGCCACCTAATTTACGAAACCACCCAGATAACCAATATTCTTTCTCGTTTTCAGAAACTACAAGCTAACTACGCCAACAGGACCATCCAAGGAGAGAACACCGCCGCCCAGACCACCCTCAAGACAACATACAAACAAGGACACAGGACACCCAAGAAGAAGCTACCCCAACCCAACCTCCGGATCATCAGAGAAGCCCAGAACCTCCCAGAAGACTACGAAGATCTACTAGAAAACGCCCCCCTAGACCTAAGATAAAAACAAACTGTAAAACCAAATAACTAAGTAACACTGTAAAGAGTCTCGGCACTAGGTTTTCTGTGTTTTCCCTAGGCCATTGCACACCAAAATTGGTAACTCTTAAACGGGACAACAGGGGGCCACAGCCTTCTCCCAAAACCACAATCACACAGCTAGTAGGGACATTTATTGTAAAACGTTAATTTTTTTCTCTTTCAGGCCCTGAAAAGGACAATTTCCTATAGTAGGGCACTAGGATAACAAACTCCAAAAATTGTAAAAAAAGAATGTAAAAAATATCATATTAATAAACATATTTAAAATTAATTATTTATCCTAAAAAAAAATCACACGTATCATCGATAGTTTGGGTTTAAGAGAAAAATGGCCACTTTGGTCATCCGTACCTAAGTCCTGCACCACTGAAAGTGTCGGAGAGCTCGGATATGTAATCCTGTTTAGTAATACAATGAGTTTTAACCGAGTTTGTCCATATCAAAGATCAAAGAGTTTTTCGGCTCCAGCTCTTAGACTATTAGGATGCATAATAAGTATGAAAATGGCGTTTCTGCTGTCACTTAATAGTATATTCTGTAACAACGTTGGAATGAGAATTCGACACGAGTGGAGGATTCCGAGCGCGAGCGAATGCGAGCGTGAGGAACCATGAGTGTCGGATTTTCATTCCAACAGAGTAACAGACTGTACTTTCTCCACGGACACTCTTAACATTGTGTAGGTAGTATTTTTATATTCAAGCTTGGATTTTTGCGGGAGCAAATTTTGAGTTATATTATCGGCATATTTTTTTATTTCTGGAGGAGTATTTTCAAATTCTACATCTGAATCGTTTGATTTTCTTCTCCTTTTTAATAAATTAAAAGTTTTTACAAACCAATATTAAGACCAGATTAATACTGACAGTTAATTTGACATTCACGGCAAACCTTATTTTTGTAAACAATCACGGAATACAGATTCTATCTCTAGTGATAGAATGTAATACATATAAAATACATAAGAGACAAATGTTTCAGAATTTTCTTTCAATCTCAAGAGCGAGAATGTTTCTTTTCTGTTATTATAAGTGGTTTCAGAATAACTAAATTCGGTAGTGGCCGTGGAGAAAATATTGTTATGTCATTATTATTATAATTTTTAAAATAAGAAGGACGTGACGCAATAATTCCTGAAAAATCAAAATTTCAGTATGAGAATATCTATAAAATTCTGAACAGTAAGTGAAAAATCTGAACGGTAAGTGAAAATTCTGAACGGTAAGTGAATTACTTACCGTTCAGAAAATTTTGATATTAGTACTTAGTAGGTACTGTCTTTAAAATAGATATGGTAAACAGTCAAAAATGATCAATCGTGCAAAAAACCTATATTTGATAAATTTAACTCGCTTCATTACTGAGTTACAGGGTGTTTTATCAATTTTGTTCATTTCTTTTATCCCCCGTATTTTTGGAACCACCTTGTATATTTATTTGATATTTGGCAAGCTTGTTCTGCTCCATTAAAACAATCAAGAGCCATAATGACCAAAATTAAAGTCCAGGTCCGTCTTCAAAAAAAATTATAGAAATAATTTTGGTCTTAAACAACACCCTGTATATCAAAATTTTTAAAATTGTTTAAACAATGTTTTCGGTAATTTATAGTTAAATGAATATAAATGATATTATATTACATGAAAATTAACCTTTTTCATCAATTTCAATACTTATTTGCAATAAGAAATAAAGAATTATCTAGATTAATTGAAAAATCGATTTTGTAAAAGTCGTTTAGGTTTTCTGTATTTTTCAATACGAACAATATATTTTTCATACCATCTTAAAGTCGAGGTTTCAACGAAGAAAATGAGCACCGATAAAGTTAAAAAATTTGTTAGTGAACTTTATCGATTGAATATTAGGCTTTTTTTTTTAATTTAAATTTGTATAAAATTGAAAAATGTTTGCCTTGAAAAAATTACAGCTTATTTAAAACAAAAAGAAGAACGTTTTCACCAAGTTCGTTTTTCTCGATAATTTTGAGGTTATGTTGAAAAATAATCAATACAAAAGTTTTTTAATTACCTTCAACTTTTACATTATAGTAATTTATGTATCACACCAAAGAGACCAACATAAAAATTATTCAAATACTCCAAAACAAAGTACTGAGGAACATTATGAAAGCATGGTACTGCAGAAACAATGACATATATCGGAACCTAAACATGGAAATTGTAACCAGCACCATCAAGAGATTTATTGATAAGAACCATGAAGAGAAGCGTTATGAACGTCGAGGCCCTCTAGCTCCTTGACAGTATAGAGAGGTAACAAGGAGATTTAAAAGAGTTGCACCGCTTGAGTTAGTTAAATAAGACTAAACAGCAAAGTCTGTGCTTGACTGTATGTAGTGTTATATATGATGGACAAATAAGGTCTAATAATGAGGAAATCTTAGAATAGGTTTAAAACGTATTAATTTAGGTTATAATTAAATTGCTCATTGGTGCTAAAGACCAGGTAGCATTGGTATAAACACTGAAAGAGTCTTACAAAAACAACCTCAAATATTATTTTTTTTATTTACCTACCCTTCCTTGGACTTAAACTTTATTAACATTACCTACCTACTATGCTTTTTATGATCGCTCATAAAATTGATTTAATATTTTTACAAAAATATCAGTGGAATAGGCCTAAAAGGGGAAACCACTAAAAAAATGCGCCTAGGGCTCTACCTCACGGGTGGTGTGGAAACGAGCTTAAAATCTGAATTATGGGTTCAATAAAAAGCAAAAATATTTGTCAAATCAACTAACCTGTAATTATATCTAATCTTTTTTTGTACCTAATGGAATAATGAATAACTCTGTGTGGTCATACGATCATCAATAAAATAGTTTTTTAAACTAATATTAAAATAAGTAAAAGGTAACAATTAATTAATTATTTTGTCATCTTACAAGCTCAAGTGAGATCACCCTGTAAGTGTGGATTTTTACCTATTAAAATTTTGAAGGAGGATGTCAAAATCTACATTATATCCAATATTCAGAAACTTTGACGGTGACTTTATTATCGATATTTCAGACTATTTCTGCATGTTAAAAATACATACTTTTAACAAAAAGGTCTATGGAAACATGAATCGCCCTGTAAGAAAATATATTTTGATTTTATTTATTAAGTATGTATTTTGACTACTGTGATATACCACAGGTATATCGAGCACCCCGTATAGTGTATAATTATTATTGTTATGTTAATGTTAGGTTATTGCTATTGTATTTGCTATCAAGACATCGACTTGTGAGACAAGGTCGATCCTTGACCGTATGTGAACGACGGGTAGATGCTCTTGACTAGAGGTCAATACATGTATATATACTAAATTATTGTAGGCGTTAGATTAGATATCATGTAGATATAACTAGATATAATTAGATATACTGTAGATATAGATTAGATATAACCTATGATAAGTCTTGTATCCATTATTAGGGGTTAATCCCCAAATTATAATTGTTGTTGTTTACAAAGAGTTTCACTTCCCTACGACATCAGTACATGGCACATGTCACAGATGTCACACTACATATATCCGCCAGAAACTTTTAAAAATATTTTACAGGGACTTTTTGGTACACATTTTAAAATTTCGGGATCTTGAACTTTAACGCCCTGTATATCGAAATCTAGCCGTAGGATTGGATTGGGCCCATGGACACTATTGATCAGGACATCAAGTACTATCACATATCAAAAATTCAGACAATTTGACGGTGCTCCCGTTTCCATTAGTGGTCCTTTTCCGACCATCCACATACTGCTAAGAATTTTTTATGAATTCGGGTATTTAAAATCGGTTTGGCACTGGTCCAAAGACAAAATTATTATTTTTACGATTGGACATGAACTCATTTTCAACAACCTTATCAACTGAATTGTCTGAAAGCGGATTTTAGTGTACACTCCATTTAATTTTACTACTTATACAGGTTGGCCCACCTATCCTCGCTCGGACCGTAGCTGTTATGCTGATGAAGATCGAGAAAAAAATTTTATTGTATCTTAAAGTATACAGGGTGAAACATGAATCCGGGGTGAAACATGAATCCGGGGCGAAACATCCGGTCTTTTTTTTAATGGATCACCCTATATATTTTTCATTTTTATAATATCTGTCATGTGGACTTTACATACCCCTTTTGTTTTTGAGGGTCACATGCAACGTTGTCAAGTTATTTACATTTTAATAAAATTTTATGAAAAAACATGAACGAAGAAAAATCTTCATAAAAATAATATTGTCAAAAATTGATGGAAAAAACTGGGTATTCAAATATCAAAACTATGTGCAGAAACATACATATCATTTGGGTTCATTCAAAAAATACAGGGCGTTTCAAAACAAGGACCAAGTTTCGCCAACTTCAAATTGCGGAAACTCATTTTTTCAAATGGATTAACTATTTACCTTTCGAAAAGTATCATTGGATATGGTCCATATGATACCATTGGAAAGGTCGTTCAATGAACTTTCAAATTATGAAATCATATATAGGGTGATCCTTTTGAAAAAAAATGAGTTTCGGTAATTTTAAGTTGACGAAATTTGGTCCTTGTTTCGAAACGCCCTGTATTTTTTGAATGAACCCAAACGATGAGTATGTTTCTGCACCTACTTTTGGTACTTGCATATCCAGTTTTTTCCATCAATTTTTAAAAATATCGTTTTTATGAAGATTTTTCTTCGTTCATGTTTTTTCATAAAATTTTATTAAAATGTAAATAACTTGACAACGTTGCATGTGACCCCTTAAAAAACAAAACGGGTACGTAAAGTCCACATGACAGATATTCTAAAAATGAAAAAATATATAGGGTCATCCATTCGGCGATGTCGAAATGCCTCCGATTTTTTCAGGTAAATCTTTTCAAGCATACATTCCCTCCCGGGTACAATCGAAATGCCTCCGTTTCGTTAATCATTTATGGTGATATTTTGTCTGCTTAATCTCTGTATAATGACACAATGTTGCCAAATTATAATTTAAATAGGTATTTTTTATTTTTCTAATTTTTATGCACTGGTACATAAAATATGTTAACAAGAATATTTCACAGTACGACATTTTTTCAATTTCATAAAACCACGGATGGAATTGACAAGAGGCGAAAAATGTTTATTATTAAAATTACGACAAAAACTTATTTTTTTATAAAAAATTTGTTTATTTTTAAAATGAGATTAACATTCAAAAATTTTAGATTTAATGTACAAGATGTTAATAAATTAAGAAAACATGAAAATATCTCAAGAGAGAAGTACTATTATTTATTATTTTACACATTTTTTTTTTAAAAAGGAAAGTTGTTTATAATTAAAAACAAATTTTCAAATTCCAATTTTTAACTGACTTAATCTATTAATCAGATTTCATTTTACTTTAAATTTGGTGTAATTCTAGTCTAAATACTCCAATATTCTTAACCTCACACGTTTCTAATCTCTTCTTAATGGATTTCTTAAGGTTTTGCTGATTTGCACTATACTGTATTTGAAAATCAAGAGAGAGTAAATTCCCAGAATAAAAAGTAATTCGGTATGCAAAACTATAGTACAGTACGTGCGGTAAAACTTCAATATTTGTAATGCATTCTAAATTGTTTTTGTTAATTTCAATACAAAATTTATTAAATTTCTTGGACTATCACATTATTTTATGATCTTTCATTGTTACTACAGTAGGCCTAAGAGGATTAACGTGCGTCATAGGCGTAACCAGAATGGAAAGGGATAATTGTTATTTAACGACCTCCGAATGGCAACAGCTTCTAATGACAGATATTTTGACTTAAATAGTTTCTAGAAATGCAGTTATTTGATTTTCGATAAACGTGACAAATAGTAGTGACTAAAAATGGAAGCAGTTTGTGAGTATACGCCAGTGAAAAAATTAAAACTAGACCATTTATCGCTCAATGAAAAGAGTGCTGTAGTGAATGTGTACCACTATTTTAAACATCAAAATCCCTCAAACACTATTGACAGTGTAGTTGAAACAACATCTAAGGCAATGGGATATGGAAAATCTACAATATATAGAGTTCTAAAGGAGGAAAAATCAGGTGGAGTAACCTCACCAAAGCCGAAACCAGGTAGACCAAAACTATTAAAAGTCAACGTGGACGAGTTTTTTAAAAATGCTATTCGTAAGCTTGTTCACTCATTTTTTATAAACAAGCAAATACCAACTTTAGATAAAGTTTTGCAAGCCATTACGAATGATGTTGATTTACCCACAATAAGCCGGGATAAACTATGGAAAGTGTTACATGAGTTAAACTTTAAATTTGAAAAAATGGGCAGACACTCAATGCTAATTGATTCTGAAGAAATTGTATGTTGGAGAAGACAGTACCTCAGAAGAATACAACAAGTTAAAGCTCAAAATAAAAACATTTATTATTTAGATGAAACATGGGGTTAATGAAGGACATTGTGTAGGAAGAGTTTGGAAAGACAAAAATATAAAATCATCCCATCAAGCTTTTCTAGAAGGATATACTACTGGTTTTAAGGAACCTATAGGAAAAGGTAAAAGATTAATTATTTGTCATATAGGCAGTACAAACGGTTTTTTTGAGAATGGTTTACTCTTATTTGAATCAAAAAAAACCGTTGATTATCACGAAGAAATGAATGGAGACGTGTTTGAGGAATATTTTGAACAGATGATTCAATTCATACCAAAAGGATCGGTTATTGTAATGGACAATGCAAGTTACCACTCCAGATTACTTGAACCTTTACCAACCACTAAATGGAAAAAGGGTGAAATTGCAAAATGGTTATCTTCTAAAAATTTAGCCTTTGACAATGCAATGCTGAGGGCAGAATTGTTAACTATTGCTAAAAAACATAAGCAAAATTATAAAAAATATAATATTGAGGAGATAGCCAAAAAACGAGAAATTGAAATCCTTCGTTTACCACCCTACCATTGTGAGCTGAATCCGATAGAATTAATATGGGCTCAAGTTAAAGGTTATGTTGCCAGAAATAACACTACTTTTAAATTATCAGATGTTAAAAATCTCTTCAATAAGGCAATATCTGAAGTAACAAGTGAAAATTGGCAAAAATGTATTAGACACGTTACAGAAATAGAAAAAAAATGTGGGAGCTAGATAACATAATTGATATTACTATAGAGCCCATTGTAATTTCTCTAGAATCAGATGGTGAATCTTCTGACACAGAGTGCGAGGAACCATAACTTTAAAATTATTAATTTTATTTTTAGATTTTTATTTTTTAAGATTTAATATTGTCGTATTTTTTGCATGTTGCTCGTCAAATTTTATCCTTGCGGTTGGTTTTTTTTTTCTCATATACCTACTTAATTGTTTTTTTAGCTCCTCATATTAATTTATAAATAATTGTAATTATCTGTACATATTATATACATATTTTGTAAATAAACATATGCCTAAAACAAAATGCCTAAAATAATATTGACTTTTTCTTCATTTTACCCAAATTAAATTACTACTTACGAATTATGTTTATCTATCTAAAATTGGTAATCTAGGTATAAATAACTAAAACAAATTAAATATTTCTATTTCCATATTAATTTAATTTTGAAAACGCACGTCTATGGTTTACTGCCTTTAACACTGATAACTGCAAAACATTTCTGGGAATTTACTCTCTCTTGATTTTCAAATACAGTATAGTATACGGATCAAATAAATCTGTTTACAATGATTCCATGAATAGGTAAATGTATTGATTGATTGTTAATAATCTATTTTGTATAATGATGATGACTTAAATGTTGTATAAATACTTGTAAGTTTATTAGTTCTTGTATCTTGTATTGTATATTTGTCGATTTCAAGATCAAATTGTGTTTAAATCATAATATCCGAAATTATGGAATCAACGATGTGTTGGGAGGGAAAATATATTAAAAATAAACTTTGTAAATGAGAGAATGTTAGAATTAAGAGAAGGTAAAATAAATAAATTGGAATTTGTCAAACTAATATCGTATAAATTTAAGAAAAACATTTTGTAATTTTATATTTCTATTTTTCTATTTTGTTTCTTCTGATGATTTTTTTAATAAATGTATAAAATACTTATTATGTCTTTATATTTTTTTGTCAAATTATTAATAACAAAAAATAATGGATTGGGTTATCTATAAAACTATATTATATTATATTCATAATATTTAATTTATAAAAGATGAAAATAAAATAAATTAAATAAAAAGTTTGCCAAAAATATACAAAGGAACGAAAATCCGGCAACGTCTCAACTTCATATAAAGATTAGAAGCAGGTAATGTATTTAGAGCTTAGGAGGGAATTCGAACGTGACCTTTTTAGCGAGAGGTAAGAAACCCTTCTTCGGGAGGGATTTCGGATGCGGCCGATCCATTTAAAAAAAAGACCAAATATTTTGCTCCGGATTCATGTTTCATCCTGTATACTCGAAAATAATTTTAAGAAGTAGCACATCGAGCCTCCAATAAAATACAATAAAAAAATTTTCTCGATCTTCATCAGCGTAGCAGCTATGGTTCGAGCGAGGATAGGTGGGCCACCCTGTATAGTTTTACTGTTAGGTATTAATCAATTGAATGGGGATCCGAACACAACAGTTTCGCAAAACATTGTTTCGAACTCTCCCGGTCTTCTAATCTGTTGTTATGGAGCCACCTAAAGAGTCTTTGTACACGGTGTATCAAAAGGAGGCTTGTTTAACTATTTTACAGAATTGCTTTTGTTTTTCTGCTTTTGCGTTTTGTTATTTCACTATTTTAAATAATTAATTAATAAGAATCAGTTAACTGGCTATTAAAAATTCTTAGTGTTTAAACCATTATATTCACTGTTAATATAGTAATTATAACAATGACAGCTTTTATTAGTATAAGCAGGCCCGTGCGCTGGGTTAGGGGTGTTGTGGCTGAGAACCCCCCCTCCAGATGCTCCTTCACAAAGTTCGGTATACTGTAATTAATCTAGTCCTGATTCCTTTTTTCGTCTCGAAGGGTCTAAAATAGAGTTCCGAAATAGGACATCAAAAACTAAGGGAAAAAAAGGAAAGAAACTTGAGCAATCGATAAATTATCCTTGTTTAATGAATTAATCTTAATTTTTCATGAAAATACACCCCTCCCGAGTTATAGGGCGTAGAAAATTACGATTTTCTCCACAAAAATCGTACATTTCTAACAGTTTTTTGATATAAGCGAAAATCTGTTACTATTACGTATTGATAATTGATATGAACTAATTTTATGGTTCAGCTAAAAATGAAAATGATTGGAAATTCAAAAATGGGTGTTTAAAGAAACTGGCTAATTCTAACGTAAATATCTGGAAAAATATTACTTCCACCAAAAAAGTATTAACATCCTAATAAGAGAACAAAATTGGAAATATTTTAAAACCAACCATAATGGGCATTTTGTAGAAAGTCGCAACATATACCGGGAGTATTAACGATGCATGCGTGGAGGATAGCTTTTGGTTCAAATAAAAGTTGTAGATAGCAATGAAAGCTATGTTCCAAAAATACCTACCAACATACAGGATGTCCCATAAATGTGTGACTTATCAAAGTTATGTTTTTTTAAATCAAACACCCTATATATTTTCACTCGATTAAATTCCTTCGGAAGAGTGCTTCTCAAAAATATAGGGTTGTATGGGTTTATACCAGGTGGTTCTGAAGTTATGGTCACATTTATGTCCCAAAATGGGTTCATTCAACACCAAATATCTCAAAATCAATAACTGGGAATAACAAAATTTTTTCACCAAATATCCTCAAAAATGGTGTATTTTGATTTCATACTCATAAATTTACTGAATGGCACTTTTCCCATACAGAGAGAGAATATGCTTTATTGTCATAGAAAAATTACAAAAATTTTATAGACAAAGCGAAACTAATCATAATAAAAATAAAAATAAATTACTAGACAAAACAAAACACAAACAAAATATCAATAACAATTGCATTGGATATGCAATATCCGTCACTATAAATTATTGTTCAAATTAAAATTTTCAAATTAACTTAATTTAATTATTGCTCCTATATGCTGCAACCCAAAAGTCTAAGGCACGTTATAAAATTCTGCGACTGGGTAAAATGGTCTTTCTTGAAGAAAAGCCCTAGTCGATCTTCTGGACTTATCATATGAATTTATAGATTTTAGCTGTATCGGGAGGTTATTATACAATTTTTTTGCATTGTAGGTAATAGAATTTTTTATTAGGTCAGAGGTGGGAATAGTTAAGAAAACATCAGTATCTAAATTTCTTGTAGGATATCTACGAGTTCGTCTTTCCGATAACTTTTGAATGTGCTTGCGAACTAAGCAGACGAATTCAAAGATAAATAGAGCAGGAAGGGTTAGAATTTTGAAATTTTTAAAGTAATTTTCACAATGTGTCCTACTACTTAAACCAAATACATAACGAATTGCTCTTTTTTGTAATTTGAAAATAGATTCGAAGTAGTATAAGCTACAAGAACCCCAGAACGGTAAACCAGTTGAGATTCGAATAAGGAAAAGTAGGTCATTAATGCATTAGTAGGGGTCAGCTCTTTAGAAACAGTTTTAATGGCAAAACATGCAGAAGATAATTTTTTTGCCAAGGTATCAACATGAGTGGACCATTTCAGGAATTTGTCTATATAAAGACCTCAAAACTTAATCGTTAGAATCGGATTATTGCTTAGAGTTATAGGCTGTAAAGTACCTCTGTAAGACATTGCTAAGGTTTTACTGGTGTTGAAACAAAGCCAATTCGAGTCAGAGCAAGACTTGATAGTAACTAGATCTTTGTTTATGCTAGATTGTAATGTCTGTATATCAGAACTACTCCAGGTTACACTCGTGTCATCGGCAAATATAGTAATTCTTCCACTTATTTTTAAGTCTGTTACAGCGGCAAGCAAAACTCGGGATCATTTTTTTCTCAGTTTTTTCAAATGAATCACCCTGTATCTAATGCCATACCAGAATAGTCCACACTACGAGCTTCCAGAAAATGTAGGGTTTGCCTACTTGATTTTCACTGGTAATGCATCTAATTCTTAAGGAAAGTATGAAAAATATCATAAAAGCAATAATGATATTTTTTTATTCAATGATGGACAAACATGGAACAAAATAATCGCTCCCTCCGAAAACTCGCTGGTCGTATAGATCTTGAATCAGGATATCGAACTGCATACATTCTACTAGCTAATAAACAATTTCTGTCACAGTTACCCAAAATGTAGATCATATTTATCATTTCTTCGGTTGATAATTTCATTTTGAAACAAGAAAATATTAGATTTAAAATATAAATTCACTACGATAATTAAATGTCATGTTTGTTGACAGTTCTTGCACCATTCAAATGTTCCAAGGGTGATTTGATATAATTGATAAAATGATCTACATTCCCGATAGATGTTACAGAAACTGCTTTTAGCCAGTATAATGTATGCAGTTCGATATGCGACTCGAGAGTTTTCGAAGGAGAGGTTTGTGGAAACAGAAAATGTGAAACACAAGAAGTGAGCAAAACGTGGAAGAAAAAAATAAATTAATGGCAAACCAACGACGCTGAAGGAAAAATAGAATTCGAGGATTTTTTCGCTCTACTACAAGATCAACTTTAACTGAAGTCGTAGATAGACTTAATTTATGCATAGCTCAAAACGGGAGATTGTTTGAACATCTACTGTGAAATGACGGTTTTTACATTTTTTTGAGATTATTTTGTTCCATGTTTATCCATCATTGAATAAAAAAAATATCAGTATTGCCGGTGAAAATCATGCAGGCAAACCCTACATTTTCTGCAAGCTTATAGTGTGGACTATTCTGGTATGAACTTATTTACAGGGTGTTCCATTTGAAAAAACTGAGAAAAAAATGATCTCGAGTTTTGGTTGCCCCTGTATGGGAAAACTGGCATTCGATAAATTTATGAATATGATATCAAAATACACCATTTTCGAGGATATTTTGTTTTACTAGTTATTGATTTTGAGATAATTATTTGGTGTTGAATGAACCCATTTTCAGAACCACCTGGTATAAACCCATACAACCCTATATTTTTGAGAAGCACTCTTTCGAAGGAATTCAGTCTAGTGAAAATATATCGGGTGTTTTATTTAAAAAAACAAAACTTTGATAAGTTACACCTTTATGGGACACCCTGTATGTTGGTAGTTATTTTTGAAACATAGCTTTCATTTCCTATGTCCAACTTTTATTTGAAACATTTTTTCCTATCTTAAAAAGACGCAAGCATCGTTGATACACCCGGTATGTTTCTACAATTGTCCAGTAATTTTTAGCCCTATGGGATAAATATTTTTTAGGTTTTGGTCTGTTAAATTTGAGCTAAATTTTTTTATGAGTCAATAACGTGAAAAGTATTGTTTTTCCTAATAATTTTCATTTTTTTTTATCTTTTGTCTGTAACGAGATATAGCCGTTTGAAATTGCATACAATATCATTTATTTTTCACTTTTATATTATTTGTTTATTTTACCTTGGATACGGTGCTATAAATACACTCATAATGCCCTAGGGCATAATGAGATGGCGTTATGGCCATAACGCCCGCTATTAGGAGGGTCTGGATTACTCCGGCAATACATTTTTGGTTGCTTTGAGCATATTTTCTTTGATATTTTTTGGAAATCGAAAAATTTATTTCCCTTATTTTTATAAGACGCAAATACACTTGCCCATTTCGATTTCGTTTGACACGAACGCCCCTCTAACGGAATTTTAGGTAAAGAAACACAACTAAGTATTGACTGACTAAAGCCACAAGATGTCGCTTTAGGTAATCACACATAACTGTTAAGATAAACAAACATAACATTTTGAGCGTTTTGAACTTAGATCATATATGCTACGCTAGATACGGTATTCAGGTTATTTGTTGTGGTGTACAGGAGGGAGTTAGAGTACCATCCCACTGATTGGTCGATTTCAAATTTCGACGATACCCGCTCATATCGTAAATTTTGACAGATGTCAGATATTCTGTTTTTTGGGAATTATTGTGCCAATCTTGTGTATTTTTATAGTTTTTTGAAAGTTTTTGCTAGGTACAATTAGTTTAGAGAACAGTGGTCGCCTTGTTAAGTGTACAGGGTGTCCCAAATTGGTGCGTTTTGCGATTAAACTTAGAGTATTTAATAAAATACTATACCATAAATACCATATTTATTTAGCGATATCTTATATACAAGATACTGTTCAAAGATAAAATAGCAATTTGATTTAAATGGACGAATTAAATCAGGAACATCATTGGTTGACATTTAGAATTTACTCTAGGTTTGTCAATGCTGCCAAACATATGCTTTGGGTTGTATATAATAACAACGCAAATGAGAATCGCAAGGATTCAATAACTACTGTACAGGGTGTCCCAAATTGGTGCGTTTTGCAGGGTATCTCGTAAACTAGAAGAGATAGAAGAAAAGCAGTTAAGATGTTATGACTTCTTTTTTTGTTAAAGTAACGATAGCCTAATTAAATCTTTAGTAACTCCCTGCAGTTGGAAGATACAGGGCGATTATTGAAAACTGTCGAAAACTACAAGGTACTATAACTTCTTAATTAAGAAAAATATAAAAAAAAAATTTGATAGATATAATATTAAAGAGTTCAGTGGCGCACAGATTATTTTTTTTAGGGGGCTCACTAAGGAAATATAATGCAAACTTATGTTTTTTTAAATGGGTCACCCTGTATATTTTGACGTTTTTCGTTTCCTTTTTTAATTCTCATTCACCTGATATGACATACTATATATCTATTTTCAATGGTTGGAGCTACAGTGCAAATAAACCATTTATGGATGTTATCAGGTGAAACACCCTTAAAAAATTGAACACTCAGTAACGAAATTTAACATTTTATTATAAGGATACTGATGTGTGACAATTTTATTTATCAAAATTATAATTAATAAAAAATAAAACCAGATTAAAAAAATAAAAACAATAAACTTATGAAACAACAAGAAACATTGTAAGAACTGATCTTATTAGAATGTGAAAATTACATTAAATGTTCAAAATGTCCTCCATTTTGTTGTAGTAATAATTGACACCTTTTTCTTACTGATCTTACACAATTGAGAATGTGCACTGGCTTTATTTTTCTAAATATTTTGTAATAAATCTTCCCTACTCTCGAAGTTAGTCAACGTCAAAATATACAGGGTGTCCCATTTAAAAAAAAAGTTTGCATTATATTTCCTTAGTGAGCCCCCTAAAAAAAATAATCTGTGCGCCACTTTAATATTATATCTTGAGGATACTATATGTCTTACTCGAACGAACATCCTGTTCTCACAAATAATAATATTTCCAATCAGTAAATGAAAACTCCAACCTAAATCCTAAATTGTTTTCATCATTCCACTTATTTTCATTCTAGACCCAATCATTTTACCTAAGGTACGTCAATGTCGGAACATAGACTTTAAGGTTATGTCGGTGAATATGACAAACACAATGCGCATGCATTATGGACACCAGTCATCCTCGTAATTGATCAATTTTTATCATATGGCATTAGCCGTCTAGTTTAAGCGGTTATGTCGGTGCTATGATGTCGCCGTCTATTTAAGATCTATTTAAGGTCAAATTTTCTGTAACTTTGGTATGTTGTAGAACTCTGACAAAAAGTGTCCATTGGCCCAAAGCGATCTTATGGCTAGTTTTCGAAGTACAGGGTGTTAAACATCTGAAATACCACTTTTTTGTAACCAGATTTCTCATAACAGACCTGTTTTATTGGCGTTTGTTGTAGAATAGTTGCATTATAGATTATTTGAGTCGTATAGAATCAAAAGTCTGTATTTACCAAAACCAAAAAAAATGAGTTAGCACTTGGATATGATAGATCACAGGTTTGTACACCAGCCTACAATATCATTCATCTTCAAAACTCGTTGAAAGGTATAAAAAAATGTGGTAAAAAAACTGAGTTTCAATCAAAACTATCTATTTTCTATTCAACCAATGATAGTGCACCTTAATAACCACGTGATGAATCGCCCGCTCAGATCAAGTGATAACAGGCGTATTAAGGAGTAATTTTATAATACTTTTTTGCCTTCAAAAATGGTCGATTTTTTTTTCGGAAATTAGTGCGTTTTTGTAGAGATCGACGAAAAACTGTCTATTGTCTCGCCTGCTTGCTAGCTTCGGCTATCAATTTGCAGACTCGACTATAATAGACAGTTTTTCGTCCTTGTCACATAAATAACTATTTATAAACGTTATATTGATATATCAGTGTATTTTGATTTGTTTATTCATCATTAATGTACAGCTCAATGTAATATATTTTTATGATCGTATACAATAATTTTTATTACGGTCCTGTCTCGCTACAATTTTGATTGCACATTAGTTTCAAAACTCTGTATTTTCGCAAGTTTCAGTTTCAAAACTTTGTATTTTCAAACAATTTCATTAAATTAGAAAATAACTATCCATGCTTCAACAAAAACCACTGTGGATTTCTTTAGAGTATTCACATACGCAGATCATATAAAAAACCTGCTGTGAAACGACAGATATATAATGAACAGGTTTTCTCAGAATGACATATGTGGCAAATACAGAGTTTTGATTTTATAGGACTCATTTAGCATTAATATTTTATAAATAATTACCGTAGAATTTGGTTAGTTACAGGGTGGTTCGAAAATAAGTAATACCGTTTTTTTGAAGAAATCATTTTTTTAATAACAGCTTTAAAAATACGAGCAAATGTAATTGCATTATGAATATAGTTTAAGTAATGACTTCTTGGTGATGAATCATATTTTGTACAGGGTGACTCAGAAAATGTGGTTACAGTGGGCATATAGTGTTTTTAGCTTTAACCAGTCACCCCGTATAAACAATGTGTTATAAAATTTTTGTATTATATCAACCAAATGTACGATCTGCCACACTATGTCATACAGGGTGTTAAACTGATTGCAAAAACTTTAAAAATTAGAAAAACTGTGTTTTCTAAACTACCCTGTATTTTAAAAGTTTCTCGGTCAACTTTATAAATTAATACGTTTTCATATTAACAAAAGTTTAGTCTTTAACTTAGCAAGTTTTCTTAAAATGTGTACCCATAAATTTAAAAACATCTTTCAACTAGTAAATATATGTCTCATATTTCTATTATTTTCTTATTGTATAAAACTTGCAAATTTATTTGAAAGATATCTATTAATGGTGGGTAAAAGCAAACATTTTAAAATTATTTTCGTGTATACAGGGCGGTCCATTAGTAAACTAGGCAAATTATTTATTTTTCTTCAAATGGAATGCAATACTTCATTTTTAGAATCGACATAGTTAGTAATATACTTTTCTTAGTAAGCATGCTTACCTGCACAGCTTGATTACCAGCATAATGTGTGAAAAAAAAGGTAAATAAAAAATAAAATAAAAATTACAGCTTTATATAGATCACCAGAAACCAATGATAAAGAATTTGTAAATGCGATTACCTTTGTAATAATGATAAGGACAAAGTTACCCAACAAAGACTAAATATTCAAATAAGGTAAAAACCCCTAAAGCTAATAAAACAGTGGGCCTTGCGTTTCTAGGACCAAGAAAGTTACCTTATCAACGTCTCCAATTCTAAAACATATTATAGGAATAAGGTCAAGTCATTTTTACTAAGTAATAAGAGACAATTTATACATTAAGTACTTCTTTAACTAAAAAAGCCACACATTATGCTGGTAATCAAGCTGTGCAGATAAGCAAGCTTACTAAGAAAAGTATAGTACTAACTATGTCGATTCTAAAAATGAAGTATTGCATTCCATTTGAAAAAAATTAAATAATTTGCCTAGTTTACTAATGGACCACCCTGTATACATGAAAATAATTTTATAATGTTTCCTTTTAACCACGATTAATAGATATCTTTCAAATAAATCTGAAAGTTTTATACAATAAGAAAGACGTTTTTAAATTTATGGGTACACATTTTAGGAAAACTGGTCATAGGATTACAATAAAAGTTAAAAGTTAAAGACTAAACTTTTGTTAATATGAAAATGTATTAATTTATAAAGTTGACCGATAAACTTTTAAAATACAGGGTAGTGCACAAAATACAGCTTTTCTAATTTTTAAAGCGTTTGCAATCACTTTAACAGCCTGTATGACATAAAGTAGCAGATCGTACATTAGTTTAATATAATACAAACATTTTATAACACATCGTTTATAAGGGGTGACTGTTTAATGCTAAAAACACTGTATGCCCCCTGTAACCACATTTTCTGAGTCACCCTATATAAAATATGATTCATCACCAAGAAGTCATTACTTAAACTATATATTCATAATGCAATGACATTTGCTCGTATTTTTAAAGCTGTTATAACAAAAATGATTTCTTCAAAAAAACCGTATTTTCGAACCACTCTGTAACTAACCAAATTCTACCGTGATTGTTTATAAAATATTAATGCTGAATAATCAATAATTCATGTTTTCTACAACAAACGCCAATAAAACAGGTCTGTTATGAGAAATCTGGTTACAAGAAAGTGGTATTTCCGATGTTTAACACCCTGTACTTCGAAAACTATCCATAGGATCGCTTTGGGCCAATGGACACTTTTTGTCAGAGCATCGAATTCTATACTGTATTTGAAAATCAAGAGAGAGTAAATTCCCAGAAATGTTTTGCAGTTATCAGTGTTAAAGGCAGTAAACCATAGACGTGCGTTTTCAAAATTAAATTAATATGGAAATAGAAATATTTAATTTGTTTTAGTTATTTATACCTAGATTACCAATTTTAGATAGATAAACATAATTCGTAAGTAGTAATTTAATTTGGGTAAAATGAAGAAAAAGTCAATATTATTTTAGGCATTTTGTTTTAGGCATATGTTTATTTACAAAATATGTATATAATATGTACAGATAATTACAATTATTTATAAATTAATATGAGGAGCTAAAAAAACAATTAAGTAGGTATATGAGAAAAAAAAAACCAACCGCAAGGATAAAATTTGACGAGCAACATGCAAAAAATACGACAATATTAAATCTTAAAAAATAAAAATCTAAAAATAAAATTAATAATTTTAAAGTTATGGTTCCTCGCACTCTGTGTCAGAAGATTCACCATCTGATTCTAGAGAAATTACAATGGGCTCTATAGTAATATCAATTATGTTATCTAGCTCCCACATTTTTTTTTCTATTTCTGTAACGTGTCTAATACATTTTTGCCAATTTTCACTTGTTACTTCAGATATTGCCGTATTGAAGAGATTTTTAACATCTGATAATTTAAAAGTAGTGTTATTTCTGGCATCATAACCTTTAACTTGAGCCCATATTAATTCTATCGGATTCAGCTCACAATGGTAGGGTGGTAAACGAAGGATTTCAATTTCTCGTTTTTTGGCTATCTCCTCAATATTATATTTTTTATAATTTTGCTTATGTTTTTTAGCAATAGTTAACAATTCTGCCCTCAGCATTGTATTGTCAAAGGCTAAATTTTTAGAAGATAACCATTTTGCAATTTCACCCTTTTTCCATTTAGTGGTTGGTAAAGGTTCAAGTAATCTGGAGTGGTAACTTGCATTGTCCATTACAATAACCGATCCTTTTGGTATGAATCGAATCATCTGTTCAAAATATTCCTCAAACACGTCTCCATTCATTTCTTCGTGATAATCAACGGTTTTTTTTTATTCAAATAAGAGTAAACCATTCTCAAAAAAACCGTTTGTACTGCCTATATGACAAATAATTAATCTTTTACCTTTTCCTATAGGTTCCTTAAAACCAGTAGTATATCCTTCTAGAAAAGCTTGATGGGATGATTTTATATTTTTGTCTTTCCAAACTCTTCCTACACAATGTCCTTCATTAACCCATGTTTCATCTAAATAATAAATGTTTTTATTTTGAGCTTTAACTTGTTGTATTCTTCTGAGGTACTGTCTTCTCCAACATACAATTTCTTCAAAATCAATTAGCATTGAGTGTCTGCCCATTTTTTCAAATTTAAAGTTTAACTCATGTAACACTTTCCATAGTTTATCCCGGCTTATTGTGGGTAAATCAACATCATTCGTAATGGCTTGCAAAACTTTATCTAAAGTTGGTATTTGCTTGTTTATAAAAAATGAGTGAACAAGCTTACGAATAGCATTTTTAAAAAACTCGTCCACGTTGACTTTTAATAGTTTTGGTCTACCTGGTTTCGGCTTTGGTGAGGTTACTCCACCTGATTTTTCCTCCTTTAGAACTCTATATATTGTAGATTTTCCATATCCCATTGCCTTAGATGTTGTTTCAACTACACTGTCAATAGTGTTTGAGGGATTTTGATGTTTAAAATAGTGGTACACATTCACTATAGCACTCTTTTCATTGAGCGATAAATGGTCTAGTTTTAATTTTTTCACTGGCGTATACTCACAAACTGCTTCCATTTTTAGTCACTAATATTTGTCACGTTTATCGAAAATCAAATAACTGCATTTCTAGAAACTATTTAAGTCAAAATATCTGTCATTAGAAGCTGTTGCCATTCGGAGGTCGTTAAATAACAATTATCCCTTTCTATTCTGGTTACGCCTATGACGCACGTTAATCCTCTTAGGCCTACTGTAGTAACAATGAAAGATCATAAAATAATGTGATAGTCCAAGAAATTTAATAAATTTTGTATTGAAATTAACAAAAACAATTTAGAATGCATTACAAATATTGAAGTTTTACCGCACGTACTGTACTATAGTTTTGCATACCGAATTACTTTTTATTCTGGGAATTTACTCTCTCTTGATTTTCAAATACAGTATACAACATACCAAAGTTTCAGAAAATTTAAATGGTGCGGGGTCCTTTCATTATTTCAAATTGTTTGGCTATAAAGTATTTGATACTAAAACAATGTTTATTGAAGTAATCGTCAATCAAAGCATATACATTAAGTGTTGCTAAGCCCAAATTGTAGAAAAAATGTTTTAAAGGTACTCTAATAAATTAATATGTGGACGCAATAAAACACTATGATATACTATACACCATAAAACATTTCGAACATTTTAAGAATGCTTCCAGTTTTTATTGTCAAAACACTTACTTCATGGAATCTATCCATAGTTTTTTTTGATACATAGGTCCAGATTGAAATATGTTTAATACTTTTAGATGTGCTACCATCTATGGTTAGAAGAGAGACACTTTACAAACCAACGATTCCCAAAGTATTGGGTGTTGCAATTTGCATTGTGTGTTGCAAAGTTTTTATTTGACTGATTCTAGTCAAAATGTCACTCTCTTCTTCGTATCCCTCTTAGGGATTAATACTGCAATGAACTTATTTTTTATCAGTGGCAGAATTTTATAACGTGCCTTAGACTTTTGGGTTGCAGCAGTAGAATAATTAAATTAAGTTAATTTGAACAATAATTTATAATTTATAGTGACGGATATTGCATATCCAATGCAATTGTTATTGATATTTTGTTTGTGTTTTGTTTTGTCTAGTAATTTATTTTTATTTTTATTATGATTAGTTTCGCTTTGTCTATAAAATTTTTGTAATCTTTCTATGACAATAAAGCATATTCTCTCTCTCTCTATCAAGTATTCAAGTTCAGATCAATTGTAAATTTATTTAAAATTAAATAAAATGTTCGATTTTTGGTTATCTCACCCTGTACATTTTTAATTCTTTACGAAACAATTTATGCCTGAACGCTGGCTGCGCGCAATACCTATCTAGAAATAGTAGGAGAAAAATATCCCGAGTAGGGAAATATTGAGAACATAAATGGCTTCAAAATTTTAAAATAAGATTCATTCTTGTTCTACGATTTCTCCGAATCAACAGTAAAATCCGATTATTAACTTTTTTTTTTTTCACCCTTTAAGTCCGTCATCAGTTTTAAGCCGAATGAATCGTTTTATTTTACACGCGATAAATCATAATGATCTTAAATACAGAAATACAATCGAACTTTAGAATTTTATTTAATTTCATTTTCGCGTTTAGTTGATGACTACCGAATCGTGTTTTAAGATTAATTTAATTATTTAAATTCTTTCCGAACTAGATTTTCAGATTTTGTTTCTTTTCGAAAATTAAATTATTTATTTTAGTTTTTCTTTTCGAGTTTGATTATTGAGATTTTATTTGTTTTTGGAAATGAATTTAGAAAATCTTTTCAAATTAATTATTTGAGTTTTTAGTTTCACTTTAAATCTCCGTCCATTTGGAAGCACACGTTTGATTTTTAATTTTCATCTTTGAGTTACAATAAAAGCCTATTAGTAGATTATACCAGGTTACTCCGAATTCATATTTATTTTATCACTTTTATTAGTTAAATCGCGTAAATTTGGTTTCCATATTTGAGGTCTAAGACTTGTATTGTTTTTCCTGGTTAGCTATCGTTAATCAATATTCGTCCTGTATTAAGCTTAAAAAGAGTCTGACAACCTCAACCGTTGATTTTTCTTTTGTATCAGGACTTGCCGGGATTGGTATTGATTTTCCTGGTTTGCTATCGTTAATCAATATCAAGGGGTCCACTGTAACTTCACCCGCCGCGTTCCCGTATAAAGGCTTGTTAAAATTGGTATTGATTCTCCTGATTAGCTATCGTTTATCAATATCTTTTTCAAACTAGGTTTGTGTCAACAGGCATTAGCATTCCTGGTTTGCTATCTTTTCTAATGAATGGTATACTAAAAGCCAAGGACAAGTCTCCGTTTTGGTTAAAATTGCCTTTATTTATTCCTGGTAAATTGGTCCTAGTCCGTATTTCCGTTTCTCCCGGTTAAATTAATAAGTAAATCAGTTCGATACATTTTCTCGATTAATTTATATTTTGATAAACTTTAACATAATCTGATTGAGTCATTCCGTTTACTAAGTAAAGTGCGTTAGTAAATTCCGAATCGAACATTTCATTTAAGTTAATTTAATTTTTGTTCATGGTTTGAGGGTTGGGCTTTGAATTTTTGATTTCGTTTTGAGTTATAAATATTATTAAGCAATACACGTATCAACGTTATTTTCTGGTTTATATTCAGAGACCTTACCTCTTTTCAGGGCTTTAAAAAATATATATAAGTTAAAGTATTGAGTCTGAAATCAAAAAGACCCCTGGAGAATACCGTATCTCCATCTGAAGTTACCTGTGCCCCTAAGAGGCCGTTTGTAAGGGTTGTGGAGCATACCACATTAATAAACTGGCGCCTGAGCAATCTCCGTATTAAGGCGTCACTCGTAAGGCATATTTTTCTTTGTGGCAAGAAAAAGCCTTACAATACAAAGTTAGAAAACGAGCAAGGAAACTAATTGCAAAGCTTTTATTTGGCTGATTCTAGTCAAAATGTCACTCTCTTCTTCCTATCCCTTTAAGAGATTAATACAAAGTTAGCAAACGAGTAAGGAATTTAATTTATCAGATTCGACATCCTAAGACCGGTTTCTGCCTTTCGGCTTCGTCAGTTAGGCTTTTCGAATCCAATAAAAAAATTCCAAACTCATACAAGTCAATAGCTATATCCGCTATAACATAAAATTTTTAGATATGTTACCATCTATGGTTAGAAGAAAGTATTGATTCCCAATGTATTGGGTGTTGCATATACCACGAAATTTGCATTGTATGTTGCAAAGTTTTTATTTGACTGATTCTAGTCAACATGTAACCCTTTAATAGATTAATACAAAGTTAGCAAACGAGTGAGGAATTTAATTTATCAGACCTTTTTTTTTTAAGGTACCTAAGTAAACAAAAAAAACAGTAATTAAATTTTTTCCACAGGAAACTATTAGATCTTTCGTTTATAACAGAATGTTTACCTGCTGATAAAAATGTGTATACTACTGCGGAGAATGCTTTTATTCAGAATTTTTTTCTAGTCGGAGTCGGAGCGCTTTTATTTGCGAATATAAAAATACACTACGGCAAGAGCTTATTGAGTTAAAAGAAAAAAAAACTAAAATACACACTCAACATTTATAACATCCATCGTAAAATTATTGTTCCAACGGTAAAATTTATTACTCAGGTAGAGAAAAAATATAATTGCGTTGGAAATTAAACAAAAAAAAGATAGATACCTATGCATTTTGTTTAATTACAAGTCACTCATATTATAAAAAATTACATTCATAATGTAAGTCTACAAACAGTGTGTCCCAAAAAGTTTTATACAAATGGACAAAAAGTTTATTTTACATTTCACAAAAAAATTATTCTTGATAAAAATTTCTGCATGACTTGTTGATTCATAATCAGGCCCAAAATTTTTAAAACATTGTATGGAATATAGGGAAAACAGAAAGTAATGATTTGGACTGAGAAAAAATACGTACAAATTGTAGTGGAGAGCAAAATGTTCATTGGAATTGTGAATAAGTAGCAAAAAATTATGCGCCAAGAACTTCACTACTATTACTAGGGGTTTTTGGGGTCGCTGAATCCGAATCCTCATCAGGTCAGGGTCAAGGTCATTTGATGGTCAGATCCGGTCCAGAACCTGACTTGATAAGGTCAAGCGGACGCTGATTCATTATATGTACATTACATGTACCTAATCTCTAGCGGGTGTCGTTACTACTTGTTTTATCTGGGAATATCAATAATCTACAATTGTTCATAATTTGTTGCTACTTATTCACGATTCCAATAAACATTTTGTCCTCCACGACAGTTTGTACGTATTTTTATCGCCGTCCAAATAATTACTTTTTGTTTTCCCTATATTCCTTACAATGTTTTAAACATTTTGTACCTGATTATGGATGCAGAGATTGTTATCAAGAATAATTTTTTACTCTACTGTACTTAGGGTTTAATGGTTGGCCATCCATTCACTGCCAAGTCGCGAAAATCGCTACAGAAGTCACTCAAGATTCATTTTAGAACCAGCCTTGAAACAGATTAAACCGAAAATGACAACGGATCCCGATAGTATCCCTTCACTGTTGTTCAAAGACTGTGCTTATGACCTGGCTAGTCCACTATCAATGTTGATTAATATTTGCATCAAAACTAGTACCGTCCCAGATCTATGGAAATTGTCTAAAGTTCGCCCAATTTATAAAAAGGAGATAAGTTTGATGTTCAAAATTTTAGAGCCATATCAATAATATCTAATTTCGCTAAAGTGTTCGAAATCCTTCTGTACAGCAGGTTATATGTTATATACTCATCTGAGCAACCAAATTTCATCACTTCAACATAGTTTCATGAAAGGTCGCTCGACAACCACCAACCTTCTCAACATCACTCAATATATTGCAAAGACAACTGATAGGAGATCCCAAATCGATGTTATATATACGGACTTCTCGAAAGCGTTCGACAAACTTGATCATGGAATACTACTATCGAAACTATACAGGTATGGCTCAGACACTCATCGAACTCTTTGTGTCATACTTCACTGACAGGCTTCAAATCGATTGAATATGCAGCTACCTCAGGGGTCCCTCAAGGCAGCAACCTTGGTCCACTTCTATTCAACGCTTTCATAAATGACATAGTTGATGTGATTGACCTCAATTAATTTATGCGGATGACTTAAAATTATTTTCGGAGATTAACGGAATCGAAGACTGTCTTCAACTGTCCCTTAACCTGAAGCGCATTGAGCAGTGGTGTTTCCATAATAAGCTTCCTCTTAATGCAAGTAAATGTAATCACATTGAAAAATCGGCCATTTTTATTTCAATATTTAATCAACGATATTTAACTCCAACGGCCTCAAAAGATTTCTCCAACCCATCTACGTCGAAAACGTTATACTATGCCTTCGTCAGATCAAAATTAGAATAAGCATTTATAATTTGGAACCCATCTCATCAGTTATACATAGAAAAGGTTGAATCGGTTCAGCGACGCTTCCTCAAACTTCTCTCCTATAGAACGCACAATATATTATAATGGTATGGGATTTTTCTTTTTATTTATTATTAATTTTTATTTTACCTTCTTTCGTAAATTTAGACAGAATGTGTTTTATAAATATTGTTGTCGTTGTTGGGCGCCATCTGTCTTTATTACGTAGGAAAGTATAGACAATCTCAATCTCAGGTACTACGGTTCTCTAAGAGGTTAGATTTTTATAAAAGTCAATGACAACGAACGCAGTGAAAAATTATAAACATTTATTAAAGAAAAATTAACGATAAACTTTATCTATACAGGAACAATTGTTTGGTGGAATGCGGTAAATGTAGTTTTTATTAAAATAATATTTGCAAGTGTGATACGAAATTTTCTTAAACTTCTTACCTTATTCACAGAATTACTTTCTAACCTAACATAATTAAACTTTTATATGGTTCGATTGTTTTCAATCTAACTTTATTATTGTGGCCTTTTATAGTTTAATCTTTTTAAATATCGATATTTAGTAATTAAAATGGTACCTTTTATTCAATTTAAGCTTTTCGTTCTCATTTTAGTTGTTCAAATAAATGGGATTCTATAAAATCGTTTTTCCATATAACACCAAAATCAGGAAACAGGATGGATATTTTTACGCCGAATATAGTTGGATCTGGATATTTTTATACAGGAATAAGCTGGGACTGGAGATGTCCAAACAGGAACACAGCATAGGATGGATAATTTTGGAAAAAGCCACCTTTTAAGATTGTTGTTTTTCTTGATTTATTTTTATTTTTCATTAACCTCACTTTTTCTGAGAGGTAACAATTTATTCTTTTAAATCGCGTTGCTTTGGGTTTTTCTTTTGTTTTTATGATACGGAGCGACGTGAACTCTTCAAAAGATTTTGGTAAAAAGCCTCGCTTTGACAAGCGAAATGGTTTTTATAAAGTACAAAGTCATAGCTTGCTAGATGAAAATTTGACGTTTCTTAACCTAAATTTTTACAAAATTAAAAAACTTATTGATTTTATTGCAAATTTTGACTAATAACATCTTATTCTAGAGATTAAAAGAAAATTTTTGATATACTTTTTAAATAGTTTCGAATTATATTGTACAAAGACACTTTTTGTTCGTCATCATTGATTTTCTAAATATCATTAAACTTTATTATTATTGTATTTTATTACTATATTTCTTTAATTTTAGAAATCCTAAACTCTTTTTCATTTAATTTACCATCATTTCGTTTAACTTAAACTAATTATGTTGAATTATTATTAGATTGAATTTTAAGGTTAACTTTTGATTTTCTTTCTCTGCTAGGATTTGATATAATAACGTTCTTAGTGTTATTATATCAGCAGATTTATCTGTGATCATTCTATTATGGATTTTTCTATTCAGTTCTACGTTAAAATGCCAGTAAATACTTTAAATCTGTTAATCTAAATTTCTTGTGTGATTACAATATTAACTTTTATAAGTAATATTTTCTTCCTGTCTAAGTTATTAGTTATACGTTTAAAAAAGGCTTTATATTCAATACCATTACAATATATCCACCAATTGGTTTCCACCATGCCGCATTATTGGCTAGACAAGCTCCACAATTTTTCTGTTCAAAATTATTAACAACGTAATCATTGACCCACATATTCTGCAAAAACTCAATTTCAATGTACGTAGACCATCGTCTAGAGTAGACAATACGTTTTATTTACTAACACCACAAACAGATATTTTGAAATACTCTCCACTGCATAACATGTGTGAGCTTAGTATTTTTTACTGTTCAATCTCTGTGATTAAATCTCACTTCTTCAGTTAATTCTGTATGTATTGTTATTTCGATAATTTGTTTTTTATTTTATATTTTACTTTACTTTATTGTACTATAATTGAAACTTATATTCCTTTTCTGTAGTTAGGTGTAATCCGTAGGACAGTGTAAGATGAAATAAATAATAGGCATGCAAAATGATCTACAAATTTTGTGGAAAATATGAAATATAACCTATCAGGCAAATACCTACAAAGATCTACTATTCCTGATATAGGTCATTCTTAGACATGCGAAATATTTTTTTTTGCTGTAGGCATAAATTTATAAAGCGGCACAAAATATCGATCAGATTTAAAAGGAATTTTTCAATATTCGTAGAGTGATGTTGGCAAACAATACAGGGTCGGTGCTTTATAGCAGTCTAGCAGTTAAACGTGCCAGTTACGACCAACAAAGATTAAATTATTTCCTACCGGTGCATGCGACAAAAAAGGTTTGAATATGAGCAAAGACATGATATTCTTCTTCATGACAACTCTGCCTCATGTCGCAAAAAATATTTCGAAACGCTCAAATGCAATGACTGTTTCGAATGATGCAGTACGATTTGAAATCGCTGAGATCGAAAAATTGGCTCCAAACTTTCGAAATGGAATTTGAAATTTTTCTGAGAGATAGCGGAAAGTACTAGTTGTTCGAAATCGAACATTTTTAACTACGCCCATGGCAACAAGAGAAATAAAATAACCGAACCAACAGTGTAAGCACACATCGTAAATCAAGGCCAGAGCGCAGCTAAGAACCCGGAAGTAATTTACAGTCCATATAAACATCAATAGTTAAAAACCGCTTTATCGGCTACCTCTTTAGCGGCTGCCGCCTTTAGATGCTCCGCGGCCAGGGGCAAGATTGGAAGTTGCATAAAAAAAAGACACAACAATAACGCCGAAAATACGTACCCGTGATTGGCCAAGGAAGAATATCGGCAGACCACACGCGACTAGAATAAATTAAATCAAATCAGTAGCACATCCGACTCCGTAAAGACAGGTCGCATCATTAAACTGTTTCTTACGTAATAACTTCATCAATTTTAACTTATACAAATTGCATACTATTATTACATACGCACTCGTATTCACAGTATTTTTTGAGCAATTGCAAACACAGTTTTAAGTTTGTTATATTCTTTGTTTGTTATAAAGTGTTTTCTTTTACGTTATCGTTAATATATAAAATCCAAGTACTCAGAGTATAATTTCACTACAACCTATCTATGTATACAGTCCACATCAATCTCTCTCTGCCAACTTAAATCTACAATAAGTTGGGACAGGCACATCTAAAGGGTGTGGCCTAATAAGTTTGGGTCTCCAAATTTGACATTATTTGGAACTTCCCAAAACACTAGTTATCGATGTATATTCTGAAACAAGGTTGGAATGAGAATTCGACACGAGTGGAGGATTCCGAATCCGAGCGTGAGGAACCACGAGTGTCGAATTTTCATTCCAACAGAGTAACAGACTATACTTTCTCCACTGCCACAGAAAGTAGGATTAAATATTGAGACGAACACAACTTTGAAGCGACACTAGCGGTATTAATTTGAACTGCACGAAACGCGTAAATTTGTTTGTTTACCTGCAGTTGAACGTGTGTTTTGAGTTTGTGCTTCGTGTATTTTGCTGTTATTTGTTAGTTAAAAGTTAAAAATGCACAATAAAAAAAATACAAACTATTGCGTTTATTGGTTTACCTCTAGGAAATCTTAAAATCCGGAATTACACTTCCATTATGATCCACCCAAGAAACAACAAAAAGGTGTCAGTGGCAAAGACGGTTACATTTCAATATGTACCATTAATAGGTCTATCCGTGCTCTGGTTCGTGCCCCGGTCTAGACAATGAGATTTTTAAATAAAAATTTTCATTGCCTGATTTGTAGCGTATTTAACATTAATTACTTTGATGTTAGTTTACGCTGCAAAGATTTAAAAATCCTGGAGGAGTTGCTTAGAAGACAGCAAAGTGTTGCCTATAAACTAAGTAAACTTATGCTTAAAAACTGTCGAAACTGTACAATTGTACTTTTATATATGTAAACTTAAATTCTAATTAGGTGTGCTGATATTTCAACTTGTACTTTCTAAAGGTAATATTCTCTGTACTTACATGTACAGGTATATTATGGTAATTTCCAAACAACAAAATCCTCAAAAACTCAACAAAAAGTCTTAAAATACAACAAATAAACCATTCACTGAGTATAACTGAATGCACTATTTATCAAAAGTTACGCGTTTCGTGAACAGCTGATCGACGAATGTGGCGCCACCATCGGTAATTATTTGTCTCAATAGTAAAATGAAACCTCAATCTCTCAACCTTGTGTAGTATTTTTCTGAATTGTTTGATTTTCTACTTCTTGTTAATAAATTATAAGTTTTTACAAAACCAATATTGCCCTTACCTTAGTTTTTTAAACAAATACGGAATGAAGATTGTGTCTCTATAGAGTGAATGAAATACGTATAAAATACATAAGAGACAAGTGTTTCAGAATTTTTTTTCAATCTCAAGAACGAGAATATTTCGTTTCTGTTATTATAAGTGGTTTCAGAATAACTACATTCAGTAGTGGCGGTGGAGAAAATCGGACCGAACTAATTTGTACTCCCAATAACTTATACTGTTCTTAAGATACCAAAATGGCACTATAGTCCAGTAAACGAAGATATCGACCTGGGCATCAGGTTGCACAAGAATAATTTTTTTTTAATTTGCAGCTATTCATGGTTACATTGAACTGTGAAAATCTCAACTCCTTTAAATTTGTGGAAGGGTGGGAAAATCGCCCCAGAGTTCTGGAAAATCCGTTTTTAGCCGATATCTCCCAAAATATGACTCTCAGAGAATTTTTGTTCAGACAACAAATAAAGAGCAGTTTATTGCCTACAAAAATGATCATTATCATCTTTCTCGAAAATGTAATGGTTTTCGACATAATCGGCCCCAACCGCATCTCGTATGCCACTCCCAAGCGGACTAAAATTTTTGAATAAATCGGGCAAAAATTAATATTTTTTCATGATTCAAAGTTCAGGTGAAAGGAGGAACCTGTAGCTATATTACCATGTTAATTTTTCCTTTTAGTCATTTTTCGGGACTATTGTAAAACGGGGCCAAAGTTTGTTTTTGGTCGAGATTTTAGCCCTTCTATTAATCTGATTATATTCTGTTTATAAAGAGTAATTTCACTAAATCCTTTTGACCAATGAGGCTTGGGAAGGTCTTGAATAAATTCCAAAAGATTCAATAAGGATTTTTTTCGTATTTTTATAAATAACGTGTTTTTTCAGGGTTGCTTTTTTTGAATTTTTGGAGTTTTCCAAAATGCTCGGGGCTACTCGGGAATTGATAGATAATCAAGCACCCTATCGGGTTTCAACCCACATCATTGAAAAGCTTAGATTGTCCCCTTGTCTACGGTATTTTTCTTTTTTTTTACATTCTCTTACAATTATGAATTTTTCAATCACCGTTTTCGCACAAAATATTCGCGTAGCGAAAAAAATGATCAGGACCAATTTTGTAGGTAAACTGCTCTTTATTTCTTGTCTGAACAATAATTCTCATATTTTGGGAGATATCGGCGAAAAACGGATTTTCCAGAACTCTAGGGCCATTTTCCCACCCTTCCACACATTTCACGGAGTTGAGATTTCCAGAGTTCAATGTACCCATGAATAGCTACAAATTAAAAAAAATTATTCTTATGCAACCTGATGCCCAGGTTGATATCTTTTTCGGCCTTCATTTATTGGACTAATATACTTTCGTTTCTTATATTTGAAATATTTTTAGGTTTTATTCTTTGGAAGATATTTTAAAGATTGTTCTGTCTACTGGACATTTAAAACCTTTGTATACATTTTGTATTGATCCAATAATCTGCCTGATCCTCTTGTTTAAAAAGAGATCAATTCGTATAAATAAATCTAATAATTACAAAAATTGAAGTGCATAAATATTGGATGCACTAATTTAACGTTGTTCGAGCAAAACTGAATTTTGTAATGAGTTTTATATCCAATCGGGAATATATCCCATTTAATGCGTATTAGCATTTATTTAAATTGATGTAAATTCAGTAGCGTAGGTTAATTTGTGAATTTGTAGGTCATTATCTAAAATCAAACCCAGTTGCCATAAACCGAACAAATTGTAATGACATTATTAATAAAATCACTATATAAGAAAAACTCTCTCTCTCTCTCTCTCTCTCTCTCTCTCTCTCTCTCTATGATAATGAAAACTTAAATATTAAAACTGTCCGCATAATAAAATAGTAGCCGTAAGGGGTAGTCTCACACTATCGGGGAAGGGAAGAACCTTTACCCGATGTGCATAAATCATTTCCACCCGCCAAAAAAAAAAGATTAGCTTTAGGTTAGGTTAGATCTTTGTAATAAATAAAGAAAAGTACGATACGTGTGACATTTTGACATTTGTTACATTCTGACAGGTGTCATATTTTGACATTTGTTCATTTTGAGATTTGTTCATTTTGACAGTTGTTACATTCTGACACGTATCACATTTTAACAGTTGTCACGTTTTTACAGGTGTCACATTTTGACAAGTGTCCATTTTAACAGTGTTACTCAACGTTCCTATAAATATTTACCTAAACCCATGATTTCTGAAATTGAATTGGCAACGTTGTATTTTCAACTTTGAATTTATGAGATGGCTGTCATTTGACAAGCAAATTATTTATGTCCGTCAAATGAACCTTTCCTTTTTTATATAAAGCGGCAAATTTAAAATTGAATTCTTTCAGATTAAAACGCCAGAAATTAAATAAAGTCAAACCTTTTTACTACTATACTATACAGAAGAAAGGAGTGCATTATTTAATTTGCAGAACGTAGTACAGATTCAAGAGGTAGAAATTTTATTTTTACCTCATCCTTCAATGCTTATTTGTAGTTAAAATTTAAATTTTAATACATCTGATCGGCCTAATATAGTTTTTGTGTAGATTAACCTGTTCTTTTGACAGATAAGTAAGACTTTATTTATTCATAGCCGTATCGTATGTATTTTAATTGATTCAGAATTTTGTATTAATATATATTTCAAAATGGCTTCATTCTAAAAATATTATCAGTCCTCCTAAATCCTTGGAGGCAGAATTATTAGTAATAGCAAGGCAACATAAAAACAAATTCAAAAAATATATTATAGATGAGATGGCCAGAGAAAAAAGGAATTAAAATTCTCAGATTGCCTCCAAACCACGCAGAGTTAAATTCCATTGAACTGATCTGGTCTCAATTATTAAAAGGTTATGTTTCTCAAAACAATAAAACATTTAAATTTCCTGATGTGCGAAATTTGTTTTTGAATGCAGTTTCAGATGTAAATAGAGAACATTGGGGAATTTGCATTGGTCATGTTAAAAATGTGGAAAATTAATTTAGGAAAGTGGATATATCAATGGATAATTTAATAGAACCGATAATAATAAACCTCAGAAAAGACAATTATAGTGATACCAGTAGTTTTAGTGAAGACAGTAACTTTTAAAGATAGTTCTTGAACTAACTTTTTTTTAATCTTTGAGTTTAGGTAAGTACTGAAGCGTTACTTTTAATGCCAAGAGATTAAAAAAAGTTTAATCCCAACATATAATCCTCCTTGTTATTTATTGGTTAAATTTAATTCGTTCAATGTTAAAGTGTCAGATGCATAAAGTTTATTTTTATTTTTTGTAAATAATATAACTTCAAAATTTAATCTACGAAGTGCGATTTTATATGCCGTGACCTTATTTATATTATAGAAACTTATTTTGCAAAGTACGCCTATGGAATGTGACGTTATATCCCCACTTTTACTGTACTCATCTATCCTTTATAGTATATATTACTATAGAAACAAGTTATTATTATGTGCCGTTGCTAGGAAATAAAACTAATTCTGGAAGCTGAGTTATAAATGCGTACAGACGGACGGACGGATAGACAGAAGCGTTCCATAAGACTTTTCTAAACTTTAAGGTTTAGAAGTCTAAAACAGAATAAATGTTTCAATTTATTACCTTCCCTATATTTGAATCAGGTACCGTTGATTATGAGTGTTGCTAGGTTGTTGCTACGTTACTATGTTTATAAACAGACCTTTGTTCTCAATCGCTGTGTTTGCGTTGATATAATGGAGGGTATTTTGAAAAATGCTGAGAAAGCAAGAAAATCATTACTCCCATCGAAAAGTGAAGCCATATACTAAAAAGAATACAAGGTAGATTTGGTAGTAGTTGTGTTTATTCGTTGCAGTCAGAAACGTATAGTCCAAATACTTCATGGACTAAATGGTCAATGCTAAAGTCGATAGGGACTATACATGAGAAACGAGGTATCAAAGTTCAATCAACTAGAGGCTTTTTTGAAACGGAAGAGTAAGTGTTATAAGCCGAAAAAGTCTGCTGTTTTATCTCCTACAGATCTCATCAGATTTCTAAAGGACGCTCCTAATGAAATTCATTTATTGCATAAGATAATTTTTTCTTATTTTTCTTTTTATGTGCATTTATTTTCTTTTATTTGTTGTAGGTTGTTTTAATTGTGGGTTATTTTGGAGGATGCAGAATTCAGGAACTTTTAAATATGAAGATATCGGATATAGAGGACCGGGATTCCGTTATGATAGTGAACGTATCGGAAAGTAAAACTGGTATATCGAACAAATTTACAGTTGTGGATGAAAAAGAGTTCTCTGCTTTGCGTCCTGAAGGTATTGGACGATTTTTGTTGAACTTCCGAAAAAATATATGTATATCTCAGCTAATTAGAAAAAACATGTTTGGGAAAATCCCAGCATTATCGCAAGGTATGTAAGATTGCCAAACCCATCTTCCTATACCGGACATTGCTTTCGTCGCACTTCTGCTACTGTTCTAGTCAATGCAGGAGCAACTATAACTAATTTAAAAAGACACGGAGGTTGGAAAAGTTCCACGGTGGCGGAGGGGTATTTGGAGGATAGCATCGAATTAAGAAATAAAACGGCGCCATTAAAAGAGACAGGTACCTGGACTGTAGTGAACAGAAGCTCCAGCCATACAAAAGAAGAAATAATTTGAATAAATAAAATATGGTTTGGTTTTCATTCATTATTTCATTTTTACGTGTAAAAGGTTAGAGGGAAAACATAACTTTGCGCACTGATTAGGAAAACTACTATATTCTGTGTTATGCATAGGCTTTGTTACTATTTCCCAGCGCCACCTTAGGATCCAATAGTGAATGGTTTAGTGTGGAATTACACTTCGTATATGAGAATCAATTTATTAATTTTTAATGAATAAAAAATCAGAACATATATTATTATTTTTTTTTATTAAAAAATCTTTGTTGTAAATAAATAGCTATATAAATGAAGTCGAATACAAAAAAGGTCTTCTTTCTAAGCCTGTAAACCTATAGGTTTAGGAATAAAGCTTAGATTTTTACAAAATTTTAGGTGATCAACTCTTTCGAATATTTGGCCCTATATCAAAGGTAATCTAATTTAGAATCTTATATAGAGCACAGAAATTACATTTTCCTACTCTTTATATTCAGTGCGCGCCCTAACACGAATTTGTTAAATCAAGTTTAGATACTATCGTGCCTATGATTAGTCACAAATTCGTAATAAATGTCTTCATTTAATCAAGTTCTCTCAAACAACTGTTGATAACTGGAAGCCGGAGAATTGGAATTTATAACTAAGGAGATGAGATTCAGGAACGGAATATGCCCGAATATTAATATCTCATAATTTTTAGACGAACTTAACTTACTGTACAGGGTGGCCAAATAAGAATGCGAGGTACTGTATCTGGGAAACTATCCATCGTAGAGGCTTGCGGAAAAAAAAATTATTACTAAAACGGCCAAGATAAAAACTTCGAAAATATTTTCAAGTTTCTGAAATGACCGCTAGGGGGCGTAACTGCAATCTTGAATCTAAGAGAGTTATGTTTCTGTGAATTCCGCTATATTAACCTAACAAAAAAATACCTGATCTTTAATGTAGAAGATAATCTGAACCTTTTTTGTTTGACAACTTTTGCTGTATTTCTAAAAATAAAGTGGTGGGGGGTATTCAAATGTTTTAGTAAAAAACACCCTGTATATTCGAAACGGCTGAGCCGATTTTAACAAACTTGGGCTAGTTCAAAAGAGCTATTCTTGGGCTACAAATGCTATAATATTTGAAGTTTTGTTAGTTTCAGATGTCGCCGCTAGAGGGCTCTTTTCGACATTTCGACAGAAATGGTTAATTTTCTCAAAAAAATTAAATACATTGGTATGATTTCTTTTTCATGAAAAAGTAGCTAAATGATGTCTAAAGAAGCTTCCGAAAACCGCATCTCGATATCTTGTTCCTAACCTAAAATTTGGGCTAGAGAAAATTTTATACGGAAATCCCTTAAATTTTTATTTTTTAAACTAAGTAATTCCTTTTATTATGTAAGTTGTGGCCCTAAAAAGGACCGATTTAAAGAAAAAGGTTTTTAGTGCCCCCGTAAATTACGCTCTAGGCATTGCTGAAGCCTCTCATGGATAGACAAACCTGCAGCTTCAATTTCGGCTCTCGGTATGTTACGTAATGCATTACGAATCCGGTTTTTCATATCTCTCTGGTCGTAGGTTGAGTCTAAAAATCAAAACAAGTTAAGTCTGATGATCGCGCAGGCCATGGAAACAGACTTCCTCTTCCAATCCAACGCTGTTATAATACTGCATTAATATGCTCTCGCACAATAATAGCATAATGTGCTGGGCAACCATTCAACTGCAAAAGCAAGTTTTGACGTGTTTCCAGTGTCACATCTGCAATAACAACGATAATTTATTGGGCAAAAAGTCAAGAAAGATATTGCCGCTTAGGGATTGCTCGAAAAAATATGGCCCAATAATTCTGCCTCCCAGTATGACACACCACAAATTTAAACTCCAACGTCTTTGGTGCTGAACTTCACGCAATCAATGCAGATTTTCTGCAGACCAGTAATGCATATTGTGCAGATTTTAAAGGTGGTTTCATCGGTCCAAAAATTGCGGGAGCATATTAATGCAGTATTACAACAGCGTTGGATTAGAAGAGGAAGTTTGTTTCCATGGAATTCACAGAAACATAACTTTCTTAGATTCAAGATTGCAGTTACGCCCCCTAGCGGTCATTTCAGAAACTTAAAAATATTTTCCAGGTTTTTATCTTGGCCGTTTTAGTAATAACTTTTTTTTCCGCAAGCCTCTACGATGGATAGTTTCGCATTCTTATTTGGCCACCCTGTACTTAAATACATTTTTTCTACAACTGCTATGAAAAAAGCTTACTTAATTTCAAAACCATGTATTGCTCATACCGTGCGGAAATACTTTTCCTCACGGCACTTTGCCCCACACCACACACATTTATATGGAAAATCAACAAAAATCGACAAAAACTTAGTAGGCTGCTGTTCAGCTTTAAATAGTTGTCACAACTGTCAGATTATAGAAGTTTCTTAAATTCTTAAGGTAGTTTTCATTCGTGCTTTGATAAAAATCGCAATTTCCATTAAATATTATTGTAATAAGACATACCTATTTATAATAAATAATATGGGTAATGACAGTAGTGACGATTTTGATAATACTCCGCCAGAGATATTGGAAAGAGCCGCAAAAGTAACGTTAGATTTGTTGCCGGTAATTTCAAGAAAAAAGTATGAATTGGCATACGAAAAATTTATGGAATGGAGAAGAAATACAAAAATAAAATTAAAAAAATTATTTAACTGTTAAAAGGTAGAATACTTTCATGTTATTTTAGTTTTGCTAATCATAAAAATAAATATTGTTACATTACTTGTATTCTTTAAATTTGTGCAGTTGTAGAAAAAGTATAGTGTGCAACACTTTTCCCACTTCTCCTTCGAGCACATAGGAAAATAACAGATATCTCACTCTCTACTATGACGGAAAGTGGTACTTTCCACACGTGTGCGGAAAGTACTTTCCGCGCACGTGTAAATTACTTTCCTATCTGTTCTTCAAGTTCATATAGGTACCATTTTTTTTGTTCACTTAAAGATAAAATTGTGACAGTTACTTTTTTGATTGAAAATTGGAATGGATGTAAAAAAGAACTGCTAGTCTATAGAACAGTAAAATGTTGACTATAAAGCATTTTCAATAGTAAGAAAAGTGTTTTAAGATTCAAATAAAAATTAATAGTTATGTATTTTTGGAATTTTTATTGTAATATGCCACTATGTTACAGTACATTGACACGTTGGAGGTCAATTTGTAACTACTCTAAATAAATCAAGAATTTTCGGTATGTCACAGCGGCAACGTTGCGAAGTGTTGCCAACCTTTAACAGCTACTTTCCCCTGCACGTTAAGTTTAATTCGAATTTGCTTTTAGTGTTTTCGTGTTTATTCCGTTGACAGCAGAAATAACTGGAAATTACGTCTGCCTAGCTAAAATAAATAAGGTATAGTTATTGTTTTCTTTTCAAATAAATGTTAATTTTCAAATATTTGTACTTATTGTACTACATAAGGGATTGTAAAGGAGATTCTAAATAATCTATATATAATGGGTCTCTTGGCTTCCATAACGGAATTACAGGGTGTTTTATCAATTATGCGTAATTATTCATATAATAATAATAATTTAAAATATCTCCGTTTACCAACGGGGGTATAAGTTGAGTAAATGTTCCGGAAGGGTTTAGATATTGGTTTTTACGGTTTGTGGCTGAAATATGCATCCTATCCAAAAAAAGTTTAATGTAAAAGCTGTAGATAATTAAAAAAATCTGTTGTATCGCCACAAGACTTTCCCGGCAGTTATAAAATAAAACTGAAAAAAATTAAGTTGGTGTTAAAATTTTTTAAAGTCCAAATCAAATGATATTTGGTATCCCAAAAAAAATTCGTTTCGAATTTTTTTAAAGTAAAAATGAATGAATTTGAAATATTATAAAAGGAAAAACATTTCACATACTTTTTCTTTGACATGTCAAATGTCATTTGGATTTTAAATTTTAAATTTTTTCCATTGCTTAGTTTTAAAATTAAGGAATGAAAATTTCACGATGTATTTACAAGCCAATAAGGCACCTAAACACCAAATAGCAAAACATTAGTAGATTATGTTGTATCTAATATAAATAATATTGTAAATGATGTCTTTGATACTCCTAAAATTACTGATCATTCTATTATATCGGTCAATGTACAAAATATTAATAATATTGATGATAGCAATATAATAAAAAAATTTAGAAACCTCAGTGATGAAAAGCTAGATATTATTAAAAGTAGACTGATTACTACAGACTTTAATTTAAACTCGGTCAATGTTGATGTAATTTACGATGACATTTTGAAAAACTGTGAAACCATAATTAATTTTGTTGCTCCTATTGAAACATGTCCAAACTGCCTTGGTTTGACTATGAAGTATACAATAAAATTAGAGTAAGGGATAGGGCCTATAAAGATTTTAAAATATGTAATAACAATAATGAAAAACTCACTAAATGGAATAGTTTTAAACAACGTAGAAATAAAGTGGTAAATTTACTAAAACAAAAAAAGGAGCAATATTATTTTGATAAAATTGACAGATATAGAGGAAATCCTAAAGAAATGTGGAAAACTTTAAAAAAGTTAGTTAATGGCAATAAGAATAATAATCCAAATAATGTAAGTTTTCTAAGGATGAAGGTAGGAAGGTATTGACAAACAACATTGAAATATCGCGTTCTTTTAATGAATATTTTCTTGATAGTGTTAAGATCATTGTTCAAAGTATTGATAATAGAGATTCGTGGAGTAATCTTAACTGTAACTTATATAAAAAATTTGTCGAGTTTGAAATAATATCTTTCAATAGTTTACGAAAAATGGTGAATGATCTAGATAATAAATTTTCCTTAAATGAAACATTAAACTGTAGAATGACAAAAATAATTTTTGAGGCTATTGGGCACGTAATATTAAATTTGATTAATACATCTTTAAGTCCTGGTAAAATCCCACAAGCTTTAAAAACAAGTACAATTATTCCTATTCAAAAAGTTAATAATACTACGAAAGCCGAAGAATTTCGCCCTATTAATATTTTACCTCCAATTGAAAAACTTCTTGAAGTTGCAGTGTATGAACAATTATTAAAACATGTCAATAACAATTCTGTTTTGATTAATAACCAATCTGGTTTTCGCAAAGGATTTTCTTGTGAGTCGGCATTACAGCATACGTTATGTTTTCTTAAAGGTAATTTGGATAAAAACAATGGTGTTTTTCTTGACTTTCGAAGGGCCTTTGAGACAATTGATAGAGGGATACTATTAATTACACTAAAACATTATGGTATAGAGGGTAGAGTTCTTGACTGGCTTAGTGATTACTTACAAAACCGAAAACAACGAGTTCCTTATGGCGATCAAACATCTTCTGAAATGGGAAATGATACAGGAGTGCCGCAAGGCAGTGTACTTGGTCCACTGCTATTTATATTATACATTAACGATATAGAACTATTCATAAAATGCGACTTTATCAAGCTATTTGCAGATGATACTTTTATTGCATGCACTGACTTAAATTTAGAAAAGGCCATTCAAAAAATGAATAATATCTTAAAAACTCTGAGTAAATATTTAGACAATAATAAATTAAAACTAAATGTTTCAAAAACCCACGCTATGATAGTTACAACTAAATACAAATATAATTCATTGAATACAAATAATATACATTTATCTATTAACAGTGAAAGAATAGAAATTATTACATCAGTGAAGTATTTGGGATATTACTTAGATAATTTCTTGACCTCTGAAGGCCACTTTGATTATATTTCAAAAAAAATATTAAAAAAACTTTATTTTTTTAGTAGAATAGCTCAAAATTTATCAGTTAATACAAGAATCACTATTTACAATACAATTATTCAACCTCACTTTGATTATTGTGCATCCATTTTATACTTACCAAAACTCAATAAGCTGAACATACTTCAAAAACTTCAAAACCGTGGAATTAGAATAATCCTAAGAACTAAACGTTATACTCCTATAAGGAATATGTTATGTTCTCTAAAATGGTTTTCAGTAATCGATAGGTTATTTTATTTTTCCATGATTTTGGTTTATATAATTGTAAATCAGATGGCTCCGGAATATTTGCATCAATATATTATTCTTAGCAAAGATGTTCATTCACACAACACAAGAAATATTAATAACATATATATTTCTTGAACTTGCCATAAAAGTACAATGAATTCATTGTTTTTTAAAGTTTTCTCAGACTTTAACAATCTACCAATAGATGTAAAAAATTCACAATCTCTCAATGTCTTTAAAATAAAGATCAAAGAATTTATGAGTATCAGATAAAATTGTCCAATGGTAATAATTTTATATTGTATTATATTTTTAATATGTACCTAATAACTTTAGTGTTGTTAATTCAATAGTTTTATTGTGTTGTATGTTAAATTCTTTTTTAAATATTATTTTAATAAATAGTTGTAGAATAATTTTAACAAACTGTTTATTGTATTTTTATTTTATATACTGTAATTTATATCTTATATGTATATTAGGTGTTCCTATTTAATAAATAAATCTATCTAATCTATCTATAAAAACTTTAGGTCTCCTACATAGGGCTCCTGCGCCCCCTGGTGGGGCGATTTCAACCAAAAACTAATGGGTTCAATCCCCTATCACCCGAAACCCATATGCCAAATTTCAGCTCAATCGGATTAAGCATGCGGACGCTATCTTGGAAGAATACAGAAGTAAAATATACATTTTTCAAGATAACCTCAAAATTATCGAGAAAATCGCTAAAACCCATTTTAATTTTTATCCCCCGCTAAAATATTTTTTCTTTTTTGTGTTTTAAATAAGCTGTAATTTTTTCCAAGCTCTCTCGCCAAATGGTTCAATTGAGAAATCTATCAGGAACGGAGTCTCAGTTTGTTGACTATGTTAGGCATGTTTAATTCAAATAATTCTTTGTGAAAAGGACTAAATATAAGTGTATAAATTAGGCAGAAATTGATTTTCTCCTTATAAGGTCGCATGCTTAGTTTAATCTATATAAAATGATATAATCGCTTATTGTTTTGTAACTCAGCCATAGGACGACATTTTTATTATTGTTCAGAGCTCAAAAAATCACATTAGAACTTTTTCGCAGCTAAATCAGCGTACTACACTATAATAATTTGGTAGTTCACTTTCTCCAATCTCTTCAATAAACCCCGGAATTAACAATGATTGACCGCATGTGATCTGATATAATTAACAGTGGACATGACTGGCTTTAAAACTTTTGACATATCCATGCATTTACCGCACAAAGACTGTTGGTGAATGATACAATGTATATACGATTAATGTTTTCGATCCACCGTCATTTTCTACGGACTTTGATACGTGAGCAAGGGCACCTTTATTTCCCCAAATATTTTTGCCACCATCAGCAGTGATAAACTTCAAGTTTTTCCATTGCAATTGTTTTTTTAACGTCATTTCGGACGTATTTAAAAATAACTTCTCCAGTGATCTTAGACCTTAGTTTTTATCTGTCCTTCGAAAACGTAACACTTGAGCAGTATCTGAACCACTTATTGACTTATCCAGGGCCATACTATTTTGCTTTTCAGATAGCATTAGCCCCTCCGAATTCAAACTTTCAAAGTTTACATACATAAAAATAATTTTAAAATATTTGCTTTTAATCAAAGTCCTCCAAATTTTATCGATTAAATTTGTGGTTTTCACGAAAACGGCTTTATTTGGAAAAATCACGAAAACAAACTGATTGATAAAATCACGAGTCCGCAGGACGAGTGATTTTATCTTAAATCAGTTTGTTTGAGTGGTTTTGCCTAACATAAAGGCGTTTGAGTATGAAGATCAAAAATTTAATCTATAAAATTTCAGAGGACGAGTCGTATTTGAAAGGATTATTTTTTGAATCATTTTGAATTAAAAACAGAGAACATAGTCATTTATGCAAAAGACACTTTACACACAAATATTGAAAATTTTCTTTACCAATTTAAATTGAAACCTGAGCTGTTATAGTTTTACATACAGGGCCACCAAGGCGATTTTTTACTGGCTACCCCGCGAAACGGCGCAGTAAATAAAAGCGAAGAAGAAGAATGAAATGAAGTCTTTCTTAATTTAATTAATTTTAAGTTTAGTGTTGAAGTGTGGTATGTAAAAATGTTAAAGGCGTTTTGAAATCAACTAATAAAAACAGGTTAGTTTACAAATACATTTTGAAATTTGGTTATTAACATAGATTTGCAATACATTTTAGTATAATAAAAATTGTTAAATGTTTACATTTGACATTTCAAAAAAGGTAAACACAGTTTAATCAAGAAACAAATACGAAGAAGCGGTTTTATCATTATAAAACACAATGATTGGTTAGGATCCTGAGCTGTTATTGGCTGAAACCACAAAATCTGACTGTATTAACAGATTAAAAAAATATCACCATTAATAGATACCTTTTAAATAAATCTGTAAGTTTTACATATTATAAGAGTTATAGATAGAGGTTTTCCGGACCCTGTAAAGCTTATGATACATTTTAAGATTAAATTCAGTATTTTCACATTAAAATAATTCTACATAACTGAAACCTAAATTAATGGAGTTGCAGACAAACAATTCATTTTTTAATTGTAAGTTTCGTGAGAAATCATGATTCCCATTACAACTTAATACTTATAATGTTTTAACTTACCTTCAACAAACATCCAAAAAAATGTTGTGATGTGAAAATAGTGGAGGAGTGTTACAATGATTATGCAAAGAATGCTTCCTCCAATATTTAACTGAAACAAAACAAAAAATATTCAATATTTCAATAAACCGATAAAATAAATATTACAACACGAATTTGACTTGCACATTTATCTTTCATTTGACGCTAGGTTTAAAATGATTGAACAACATTTACTTAAAAATCTATAGGGCACAAGAAATCTCTGCAAGAGTAATCACGTTATAAATATGATTATTTTTTTTCGTGTAATTTTTAACCAATCAGAACGTTTAATTTAGTTAAGTTACCTCATATAATTTCGATAATACCTGATTATACATAGAGTAGCTCCACCAATCAAAAATTTTACAATAATTTCATTTCCGTAGTAACCACATCGACATCAATATACAACATTACACAAACTAATAGGACTGTCAAATTTTGACGTTTATCAATAATTGTTCAAATATGAGTCGATTTTAAAAACGGTACAGGTTCAAATACGTAGTATATAATAATTGTAATTTTCATTGTACCAATTTGTATTTAAATTATCTAAATTGTTTATATTTAATTAACTCCCTCGAGCTAAAGCTCTCGGGAGTTATTCAGATTATTAATGCCAAAATTAAGTCTCGACGAATTGATCCTAAAATAAACTCGAAATTTAGATACAATAAAAATAGTCGACTATTTGTCAAGGTCTTGGGATATTACTGTCGATTATTTCATTCACACATGGCTGCGCCAATGAAAAGTCATGAATTTAGTCACATGATATGCAATATGATCGGATATTTAGGTAAATAAAAAATATCAGCGGCTATTTTAGTCGATTGTATATTGTTTGCTATTAAGTGTCAAAATTTGACGTAACATTCACTTAAAATTGAAAATGTCTCGTTTTGGTTCATGTTCTACTACGGAAATCAGTGTGAAAATATAAGCAAATCTATCCCAGAAAATATCAAAAAGAGAAAGGAGTCTGTTTGGAGACAATCTTAGCGAATGATTTTGTGGGGTTCATGAAATAATCTTCCTGAATATCACTCGACTATGACAAATAGAGACTATTATTTTCTTTAATTCATCTCGAGCAACTTGCATTTCGAGACAATTCAATTCGACCATATGAACTTTAATAATCAAAGAATAACTCCCTCGAGCTAAAGCTCTCGGGAGTTATTCAGATTATTAAATGTTCATATGGTCTCATCAAATCGTCTCAAAATACAAGATACTCTCGATAGAATTAGGCAGAAAATAATAGTCGGCTATTTGTCATAGTCTTGGGATATTACCTTCGATTATACAACTCATCATAAATTTAGCCAATAGCAGTTGCAATTTTTACTTAGTTACCATGTATTGATAAGCGAATATACCCTTGACGACGTTGTATAACCGTTTTTGATTTTCGCATCCTTCCATCTTGAAAAGTTTGTCATAGTAACAATACGTTTGACGTTTATAATGAGCAAACGTCACCAAAAAAAAATATATAATTCGTTATATAATCGTATCGAATACCAATATTTTATACTTCGAGCTCCGCTCTCGTGATGTTTCGCAAAATACGTCTCGTGACTCGGAAGTATAATCGATTATTTTCGAAGCTCTTGTGATATTACTACTGAAAATATGATGTAATTTCTTATCGCCGCTGATTTGACATTCGGTATTTCTACGCCTATTGCATAGGACCAGGGTCGAATTTTGTTCTGTATGTTTATATCAAAATTTTCGAATATGTGTAGATAATTGTGATTAGTATCAAACTAGATTATTATGTACTGCAGTTAAATGTGAAATTCGGTGTATTAAAGAATTACAAAATAAATAAAGTAATAGTATATTAGGCAACGATCATGTATTAATACACGAGCTTAAGGTAAGTTACGACATGAGCCGCAGGTGAGTGTCTTAAATATTAAGCGACGACAAAATATAAATAAGTACTTTAACTGAAAACTATTAATTTATTTGATACATTTGACAGAACAAGAATAAGTTTGACATTAGCTTTCACAGAACTGTCAATAATGTCTAATAAATATATATCAACAACCTACTTGATCACAACGTAAAAATTTCTATTGGTGCAAAGTTTTATAATAGAAAGCGGGGGTTTCTATTGGTCAAAATCAGTTATATAATGAAAAATATGCTATTCTATTGGTCAAAATCAGTGTTATAATCATGGGCGCCGTTACTTAAGGGCATTATCCAATGCTTTTTAAACCACACTCGTACTAGGTATTGTTCCAAAGGATCTTCATTTCAATTTATAGTGGAGAAAATATTCTGAAACTGGATGTAAGAGATTTTAAATATAAAGAGAAGCTTGTAAAAAAATTTTCAATAAATTTGGGCTGGAACTTCGCGAGATATGTGCCAAAAACGGCATTTTTGGTATTTTTCGTGTGGATTGCTTCACTATTTTTTAAATATCTCCGGCTCTAAGAGTCGTGGAGAAATAAAGAAGAATTGAAAATGACCGTGATGAAGTAAAGTATCGATCCATATAGTATGGTTTTTTTTTTTAAACGTATCCTAACCTCAAAAAACGAGTTGGCGCACATTATTTTTTTTTTACTGAATTGGCAATAAATAACCAAAGAATCCTCGAATTTTCTTAAAAATTGGAGAAAATATGTATTTTTTTGTCGGAAAGACATGGTAAATATTAAAAAAAAATGTATTTGTCCAGCCAAAATCGGCATTTTTCGAAAAAAAATTGAATTGGCCGCCATTTTTGGAAAAACATTAGTAGAGAAAAAAATTTATTTTTTTAAACATTTTTTGGATTGAAATAAAGTATTTCTAAGAGAATCAGGCATAAATATCGCGATAAAAAATTGGAAAAAAATGAAAATCGAATTTTTATTTTTTTATTATTTCCTAAATAGGGCACTTTAAATAAAGAAAAAATTGGGCACTTTAAATAAAGAAATAAAATGTTGGATTTTCTTAGACAAAAGTACACCCAAATCCTTTTTTTAAGATAAAACATTTTTCTCAACTATTGTTTTTCCAAAAATGGCGGCCCATTCAATTTTTTTTCGAAAAATGCCCATTTTGGCTAGACAAAAATTTTTACCATGTACCGACATAAAATTGCCAATTCAGTAAAAAAAAGAGCCGGAGATATTTAAAAAATAGTGAAGCAATCCACTCGAAAAATACCAAAAATGCCGTTTTTGACACATATCTCGCGAAGCTTCAACCCAAATTTATTGAACATTTTTTTAGAAGCTTCTCTCTATGTATAAAAATTAACTTGACTTGGCTCTTACATCCATATAAAATTCTAATTTCACTTCACTATTAATGCAATACTGTGCCCCCCCCCTGACATTTTTTGTAGCGGCGCCCATGGTTATAATGACTATTTCACGCACTTGTAAAATGAACCAATCAGGAGCTCCAATCAAGTTTGGATTATCGATAATACTAAACTTGACTCTTGACTCTGATTGGCCTATCAAGTTCGGTGTTTTCAGATTTACGTATGTGACAGTTAAACGTCAAATATAAATAACCACGCTAAAAATGAGCTACGCCTGTGAGACATTAGCTGTTATATTAAAGGACTGGGGCTTCAACATGATAAAAATGAATGGTTCTGATTACAAGGAATGACATCGACACCTGATAATCTTGCCCATATTTTTTATTGAACTTTTTTATTTTTTTTACATATCAATAATTTTATGGAACTTTTCTTATGTTTTTTTCCTCATCTTTCTAGTAATGTAAACTATTCAATTGTGAAACTAGCGGAAATACAGTTTTAGTCAAGTTACGATGACGTATATTTGAATAAGTTCCCATAAAAATCATTGTAACTATACATAAATTTACATAATTGTTTGTACAAGTACATGGTTATTTATCTATTATTTAATGAAAATAAATGAAATTTACATTTGTGCAATTTTACAAACTACATAGACATTTCAATCAAACATTGCACTCTTGGTAGTTCTCAAGAGAATTGAAAAAACAAAACATATTCTTATAAAAGAATAATGAACCAGCGGGTGAAATACTAATCTTCAACATCAACTTACAATGTTATTTTTGTGCCGCCATGCCACTTTAGAAAATGCGTTTTTCCGATCAATTTTTAGCTCGGAAAGTGCGTCGTTGCCGGTCTAGATCGGAAAATTGACATAACTGCTCGGTAAAGTGACCTAACTGCTCGGTAAAGTACCTACTTTCCCGAGTTCTTATGTCAAAATTTTCATTAAAGACAAAATACCAGCGTATAGCTATATTAACTTAATAAAAAAATTCCTGATCTTTAAAGTCGAGGATAATTTGAACCATCTTTGTTTGACAATTTTTGCTGTATCTCTAAAAATAAAGTGGTGGGGGGTATTCAAAAGTTTCAGTAAAAACACCCTGTATATTCGAAACCCCTGAACCGATTTTAACAAACTTGGGTTAGTTGAAAAGAGCTATTCTTGGGCTACAAATGTTATAATATTTGAAGTTTTGCTAGTTTTACATGTCGCCGATAGAGGGCTTTTTTCGACATTCCGACAGAAATGGTTAATTTTCTCAAAAAAATTAAATGCGTTGGTATGATTTCTTTTTCATTAAAAAGTAACTAAACGATGCTTAAACTAGATCGCGAAAACCGCATTTCGATTTCTTGTTCCTAACCTAAAATTTAGCTCAAAGAAAATTTTATACGAAAATCCCTTAAATTTTTGTTCTTTAAATTAATTAGTTCCTTTTATTATGTAAGTTGTGGCCCTAAAAAGGACCAATTTAAAAAAGAAAGGTTTTTAATGCCCCCTAAATGCTCGAAATACTGACCATCACGCTCTATGCATTGTTGAAGCCTCTCATGGGTAGACAAAAGTGCAGCTTCAATTTCGGCTCTCGGTATGTTACGTAATGCATTACGAATCCAGTTTTTCATATCTTCTCTGGTCGTAGGTTGAGTCTGAAAATCAAGACAAGTTAAGTCTGGTGATCGCGCAGGCCATGGAAACAGACTTCCTCTTCCAATCCACCGCTGTTGTAATACTGCCTTAATATGCTCTCGCACAATAATGAAGAATTTTTATTTCAAAGTCTTTGGACCGATGAAGCGTCCTTTAAAATATGCATTATGGGTCTGCATAAAATCGCGAGAGCATATTAATGTAGTATTACAACAGCGGTGGATTGGAAGAGGAAGTCTGTTTCCATGGTCTGCGCGATCACCAGACTTAACTTGTTTTGATTTTCAGGCTCAACCTACGACATACCGAGAGCCGAAATTGAAGCTGCAGTATTGTCTACTAATGAGATGCTTCAGCAATGCATAGAGTGTGATGATAAGCATTTCGAGCATTTATGGGGGCATTAAAAACCTTTCTATTTTAAATCGGTCCTTTTTAGGGCCACAACTTACATAATAATAAAAGGAATTAACTAGTTTAAAAAATAAAAACGTTCATATTATCCTCTACTTTAAAGATCAAGTATTTTTTGTTAGGTTAATGTAGCGGAATTCACAGAAACATTACTCTCTTAGATTCAAGATTGCAGTTCGCCCCCTAGCGGCCATTTCAGAAACTTGAAAATGTTTTCCAGGTTTTTCTCTTGACCGTTTTAGTAATAACTTTTTTTGCCCAAAGCCTCTACGATGGATAGTTTCCCAGATACAGTACCTCGCATTCTTATTTGGCCACCCTGTACATATTAATTCGTTCTAAGAGCTTGACACTAATGAATCCTTAATATCCATCTACTGTCATTAATATTTACCAGTCACCTAACAGGTTTTTTTCTAGAATTTGGAGATATTCAAAAATTTTGGTGGTGGCGATCGCCACCTCCTCTGGATCCGGGCCAGAGTAGAATTTGCAGTTACGATGATATCACTTTGTCTAAGGTTAATAAATGCAATTGAGATACAGAAACCGGTCTTAGGATGTCGAATCTAATAAATTAAAATTCCTTACGGGTTTACTAACTATGTATTAATCTCTGAAAAGGATAAAAAAGAAGAGAGTGACATCTTGACTAGATTCAGTCAAAATTTAATGTCAATACTCTCTTCTTACCATAGATGGTAGCACATCTACAAATGTTATCTTATAGCGGATATAGCTATTGACTTGTACGAGTTTGGAATTTTATTTATTGGATTCGAAAAGCCTAACTGATGAAGTCGAAAGACAGAAACCGGTCTTAGGATGTCGAATCTAATAAATAAAAATTCCTTACTGGTTTACTCACTTTGTATTAATCTCTGAAAAGGATAAAAAAGAAGAGAGTGACATCTTGACTAGATTCAGTCAAAATTTAATGTCAATACTCTCTTCTTACCATAGATGGTAGCACATCTACAAATGTTATCTTATAGCGGATATAGCTATTGACTTGTACGAGTTTGGAATTTTATTTATTGGATTCGAAAAGCCTAACTGATGAAGTCGAAAGACAGAAACCGGTCTTAGGATGTCGAATCTAATAAATAAAAATTCCTTACTGGTTTACTCACTTTGTATTAATCTCTGAAAAGGATAAAAAAGAAGAGAGTGACATCTTGACTAGATTCAGTCAAAATTTAATGTCAATACTCTCTTCTTACCATAGATGGTAGCACATCTACAAATGTTATCTTATAGCGGATATAGCTATTGACTTGTACGAGTTTGGAATTTTATTTATTGGATTCGAAAAGCCTAACTGATGAAGTCGAAAGACAGAAACCGGTCTTAGGATGTCGAATCTAATAAATTAAAATTCCTTACTGGTAAAATTCCTTACTTTGTATTAATCTCTGAAAGGGATAAAAAAGAAGAGAGTGACATCTTGACTAGATTCAGTCAAAATTTAATGTCAATACTCTCTTCTTACCATAGATGGTAGCACATCTACATAATATATGATATTCAGTATCACACATAACGTCCGCATCATATGGGTTTTTTTTCCTAATTGCTGTAGATAAATTTTGACTGCCATCATTGTTGATTCATCTGAGAAAAAATGATTTTTAAAAGGGAAACTTATGAAAACGGATATATAAGTTCAAGGTAAAATGTTAATGAAGTAGTGCAAAAAATTTTGGAAGAATCGGATAAACCGTTTTCCCCCAATAAAAAAAATGTTTTCAGAAAAATTCATTTAAATTTTAAAACTAAAAAGACTTGAAGATAAAACCCAATTACCATCTAATTTGCGATTCCAGTTTCATATATATTTCTGTCGAGATGAAAAACGTCTGCTTTACGAAAACAAATAGATATACATAAATAATTTAAACAAAGAGGGGTATTTTATACCTACAACAATCGATTTTTACGGCCAAATATGAAAATTATGAGAATTTGCGACATCTATGATAGAGAAACTTTAAAACACTGCTGAATCAACTTAAAAATAGAGATATCTTTTCTACATTCAACTTATTTAATCGTTTTCCCCCTCCTACGACAGGACCAAAAAACGACGAAATCTATCTATACTTTTGGACCAATACTACAAAAATATGTTTAATTTTAAGTCCATAATTCTGTGGAATTTTATTCGCACAATTCAACTTTACAATAGTAGGTATTATAATGAGTTAAAATTAAATACAAAACAAAAAATAAATAAATAAATTTACTTATACTCTAATAGGCCCGTAAATACCTTGTCTTCATGTCTTCATGCTTTTAAAAATTATAATAATAGCATAATAAGTACCTAAACACATTTGCCATCCATTTAATATGATTATTAAAAATAATTGTTTTTTGATCAAAATACAAATTTTAAAACAGCTACTGTTATTTTACACTTTTAAAATTCCCGCCGCTGTCATTAAAGTTATTTTTATTATGTTAGGCAATACACATGCATTCACGGTCCGCTAGACTCTACCCTTCATTAACGCTTTCTTTGTAACTAAATAAAACATTACAAAAGACAAGCAGAAAATAAATAAAATATTATGTAATCTTTAGACAAGGATTTGGACCTACATGGGAGTGCTACCATTTTCAGGGCACATCCACGGTCCGAATCATAAACGTCCATAAGGCGATACTACTATATTATCCTTATACAATGGTTCAGGTATCAGTCGCATAAATAGTATATTGTGTCACAAGGGCAGAAAATGAGATTTACCAAAAAAAAACAAAAAATAGGAAAATATAACAAAAATCTTTAATTTTATAAATACAGACAGAATTTAATAAGCAACTTAAGTAATAAAAATGTACCTACTAATTTGTTTATTATATATTATTTCCAGTTGTTAAACAATTCATAGGACCATTGCGTGTTGTCTTGTTATTATATAAGTAACAAATTTAGAGAAACATTACTACCTTCTTCTTGCACGTCTGCTGGAGTATTCAGAAATTCTTCATCACTGCCTGAATTACTATTCATTTTCACTAATTTACATAATCACAATTATTCAGAATCAGAATGTATTATTATTTTACAGTTTAGTTCTCTTGAAACGTCAAAGACCAATCAGAAGGTTCAAATTGAAGTTCTTTTAACAAATTTAAATCAGAACCGACAAAAGCAGAAATTTTACCAATTAAGCACCAACAATTCATCGGACACAATAAAGCCTACATCCGAGGAGAGCCAACGCAAGATTGTAGTTAATCTGACCGACAAACAGCAGATGAGCTGAGCGTCCTAAACAAGGGGGGAAATTTTGCCATTACACCATATAGGATACCAGTGGAAGATATTATCGCAAACGTGGAGAGCGGGATTCGTCAACTGCCAATTCAGACGGCTGAACAGATCAGGATGGAGACATCGCGTATTTTACAACACGCAAAACCGCCAAAAAGCAATCTCACCTTTGCAGAAAGGAAAGCTCTGAAAGCCCTGAACCAAGACCAGGATATTCTTATTTTACCTGCAGATAAAGGAAACGCAACATTGGTGCTCTTAACATCGGATTACGAAGGAAAAATCAGGACACTGTTTGATCCCACCACCTACAAGAAGCTAGCTCGTGATCCAACCGCCCGGATTTTAAGGGCCACCAACAATTTAATTAAGCACGTGGCATTGGACGAAATAACGAAGCTAAGAAAATCGGAAGCCTTGCCACCGAGGATCTACGGTTTGCCGAAGATTCACAAACCAGATGTGCCACTTAGACCCATCGTGAGCACCATAGGAAGTCCGACATATGAAATCGCAAAACATCTCACAAAACTGTTGCAGCCGAAAATAGGAAATACTGACACCTTTATAAAAGACTCCACTCATTTCGTCGAAAAACTGCATACTTTGACTCTTTCTCCAGGGAAAATTCTCGTTAGCTTCGATGCTGTTTCGCTTTTCACCATGGTACCCATTAAGGAAGCCATGGAACACATTAATCAAGAATTTCCACATGATATTGCTAAATTGTTCCAACACTGCCTAACCACTACATATTTTCAATGGAAGGAGAAATTCTACGAACAAACTGATGGTGTAGCTATGGGCAGCCCTTTAATTCCAGTAATAGCTAACTATTTCATGGAAAATTTCGAGGCCGAAGCGTTGGCTACGGCAGAAAAACGACCAAAGTGTTGGTTTCGATATGTGGACGATACTTTTGTTATTTGGAGCCATGGCGAGAGAGAACTTCAAAACTTCCTCTTACACCACAACTCTATCAACCCAAAAATTCAATTCACTATGGAGATAGAAAAGGAAGGACGCCTACCGTTTTTGGATGTTTTGGTATCAAGGAAGCCGAATGGAAAGCGCATACCGTGTATAGAAAACCAACACACACTGACCGATACCTCAACAACGGATCAAACCATCATCCCAGACAAAAAAGGGGAGTGATGAAAACTCTGTCTGTGAGAGCGAAGAGAATATGTGAGCCGGCAGAATTGGAACGGGAAATGAAACATCTAGAAAGAGCCTTTTGTTGGAATGGATACAGCAGACACGAGTTCCATAGGGCCGTCCGTCCAAGGAATATAGAGCACCAAGAAGAAACAACGGTAGATGATGAGGAAAAACGCGGTTGGACCAGTCTACCATATATCCATAAAGTCACGGATAGGATCGGCAGGCTACTGGAAAAACACAAGGTCAAGACTGTGTTTAAACCCACGCGTACAATACAACAGAGCTTGAGATCGGCCAAAGACCGCAGAGATCCCCTATCAGCGCCCGGAGTTTATAGAGTTCCATGTAGCTGTGGGTCGGTGTACATTGGCACCACAAAGCGCAGTGTCAACACGAGAATTACGGAACACAAAAGGAGTTGCAGACTGGGACAAACACAAAAGTCAGCCGTAGCAGAGCACGCTCTCTCTGAAGGTCACAACATTCTTTTTAACGAGGTGGAGATTTTACATCAAACGCAGCGTTACTATCCGAGACTAACCAGGGAAGTCATTGAGATATTTAAGCACGACAACAATTTTAACCGAAAGGAAGAAATTACGTTCCTAAACCAAGACTGGAAGCGAGTTCTTCGACATACATCAAGTACGCCGAAACCTCGCGCCACCACCACCACTATCCCCACCTCAGCCCCCCTACTGCAGCGCAACGGCGGGGGTATAAATACGACCGAGCGAACCACTGTCGAATCAGTCAACGTCGGGAAGCACGGGAGATCACTTCGCCCACTGCCTCATCGCCTGTGATCAGGAAGAAATTCCATTGGACCACGGCTTCAAAGCCTGGAAAACACTTTAGATTTTAATTTGACCGGCCGTGAAAGCCTTCACAGTCTGTTAAATCAGATACTTTATTTCTTTACAGGACCCAATTTTTACTCCATTTACTTCTCTTTTTTCGTGTAAGCGGGTAAAACAGTGACATGATCACTTGTATAAATGTGTCTACCTGTGTTACTGAGTAATTAGCTCCGCCTTTGCGCATTGGCAGCCATATTAGCGGTTTATTCTTAAATTTGTCTGATTCTATTAATAAAGATTCACTTTTAAATATGATTTTCGTTTGTGTGAACTGATTAGTTAGGTAGTTAAAACCCTTAATGCGACCATGTGTACTAGAAATACCACGATCTCAGCACGTGGACATCTGTTTACATTGCTTATCTCTAAGTTGGACAAACTATAGAATATTATTATCCAACAAGTATTCGTTTTTCTAAGTTAGAGCGTTTGCTTGCTAAAGAGCATTAGCATAACAAGCAGAAAAAATAATAAAAAATAAAAGGTTGGAGAGGAGGTGGGTGAGGAGGTGGGGAGCTTACGAGGACTAAACAAAAATGTGACTGTAGGTAATAAAATCCTCGTTCGCAGAAAATGAAGTAGCGAACACTAAATGATTCAGAGAGTCGTAAATTCTCTAAGTAACGTGAACATATATAAAATACATGCCAACGTGCGTCATAGTCGCAAAAAGAGAGTTTTAAATTCAGGTTGAACGTTACATAACTTTTCAAAACTAGCAAAAATATTTGAATATGTACGCCGGTGCATCATTACATTTTCATCTAAAACTTAGCCATGAATTTTAGTAAGAGAGATGACAACCAAGATTTTTTGTCTCATAGCAGCCCGTCTGAAAATCACAAAAAGTCGGGTCAGATGATGCGGAAAAATTTTTATAGCATTTCGAAAATTTTAACAAATCTGACGACACTGAGCCCAAAGCAATATGTCTGATATTGGTCGTAAATGATTTTCTTGTCACAAAGAAAATTATGCTTTACTAATGACGCTTTATTACGCAGATTGCTCAGGCGCCAGTTTATTAATGTGGTATACTCTACAACCCTTAGAAACGGCCTCTTAGGGACACAGGTAACTTCAGATGGAGATACTGTAGTCTTGTTGATTTCAGACTCAATACTTTAACTTATTATATTTTATATTAGCCCTGAAAATAGGTAAGGTCTGTGAATATAAACCAGAGAATTAACATGACACCTATATTGTGTTTAGCTATTATACAAAATAAAATTATTTCAAAGCCCAACCCTTAAAACCCTGAACAAAAAAATACTATGTTAAAATAAACGTTCGATTTAGCTCTAGTGACTGACGGCGGTTACTGTCGAAATGACTCAATCAGACTTTAATTAAATTTACCAAATTATGAAATTAAACGGAAGAATTTATTAAGTTTTATTAAATAATTAAATTAAAACGGAAGTTTTTTAGCCTTATTAATTTATGAAATAAAATTTATTATGTTCTAAAATTAACACGAGAGTTAGTTATCCGCATTGACTTTCGAAATTAATCAAATCAAAATAAACAAATTTATTCCCCAATTACTTAGATTAAATTTTACTATATATTTCAATTAAAACAGGAGACTTATTTAACCTTGTTAATTTATGAGATGAAACGTCGGAGTTTATCAAAGTTTACTTGATTCAAAAATTAACGGGAGAGTTAGTTAATTCATTAACTTTTGAAATTAATCCAACTAAAGTAAATAAATTGATTCCCAATTACTTATGTTCAGAAAATAAATAAATAAATTCGGGAGAGTTATTATATTTAAAATACAGTCCAACGGTTGAATTTATCCTACTTTTCTACTGCCGACATTGACAGTCAATACCATCACTCGATTGATGCCAATGCCAAACTAGCGTGAGTAAGGGATTGAAATTGCCTAAGTGGTAATGGGGAGCCTAAATAGAGCTAGATCAATCCCAAAGCTTTCGGAATTTAATAAGGGTTTACGGACGAACTCCTAAACTTTCAGCATAGCCGACATTGACAGTCAATACCATCACTCGATTGATGCTAATGCCCAACTAGCCTGAGTAAGGGGTTGAAATTGCCTAAGTGGTAATGGGGAGCCTAAATAGAGCTAGATCAATCCCAAAGCTTTCGGAATTTAATAAGGGTTTACGGACGAACTCCTAGACTTTCAGCATAGCCGACATTGACAGTTAATACCATCACTCGATTGATGCTAATGCCCAACTAGCGTGAGTAAGGGGTTGAAATTGCCTAAATGGTAATGGGGAGCCTAAATAGAGCTAGATCAATCCCAAAGCTTTCGGAATTTAATAAGGGTTTACGGACGAACTCCTAGACTTTCAGCATAGCCGACATTGACAGTCAATTCCATCACTCGATTGATGCTAATGCCCAACTAGCGTGAGTAAGGGGTTGAAATTGCCTAAATGGTAATGGGGAGCCTAAATAGAGCTAGATCAATCCCAAAGCTTTCGGAATTTAATAAGGGTTTACGGACGAACTCCTAGACTTTCAGCATAGCCGACATTGACAGTCAATTCCATCACTCGATTGATGCTAATGCCCAACTAGCGTGAGTAAGGGGTTGAAATTGCCTAAGTGGTAATGGGGAGCCTAAATAGAGCAAAATCTCAGAATCTGGAGAGGTAGCTAGTTTTAAAACATAAAATAAATAACTGAAAGCAAAAATGTAATTTCAACTTTCAATTAAATAATTCAACTTATTATTACTAATTAAAGCGTTACGGATCCCCAATTTATTTATTTATTTATTTGTTTATCTGATACATTAAAAAAAAATTGTTACATTATTCCCCAAAATTACTAATCAGTAAAACAAATAGACTGAATGCAAAAGAATGAAAAATAATGGAAATAACGAATCTAAATTACTATTAAAAATTACAAGCAAAAGAAAATTAATAAACCGGTTTATTTAATTACACGGTAAACAATAATGGAAACAAAAGTGAAAGAAAATGTTAATAAAATTCAGTACTTCGAATTCCAAAATTTCCAACTTCCAAAATTTAAATAACAAATTACTAGCTGGTAAAGATAATGGCCGAGATGTAAAAAAAAAATGAAACTAAAAAAAACTTACACATAAACTGTTTCAAAAAACTAACTTATCAAACCGGAAAAATGAATAAATTGTTTCAGTTAATTATTCGGTAAATAAAAAAATGAAAGCTTCACGTAATTCGGTACTACGATTTTTCAAAATCTAAATAACTCTTCGTAAAAATAAATAAAGTGAATACTGTTCCCAATAAATAAATTTTCCCAAAGAAAACGAACGGAAATCAAAAAGATTTAGTTTGAAGAATCTTTTTCGGTTAAAAGATTTAACAAGCAAAATAAAACGATTTGATTTAGTCCCAAATTAACAGGGTGATAAATTAAATTCAAAACACGGAAAACAATGTTATTAGTTTTGTACCTGAGGTACATACAGTGGTACATACAGTAGTCACTTAGCGTCGGCACCTTTAATATTGGTGTCCAGCAGTTTCATTTTTTATATTCGCACTGGTATTGACACTATTGACAGTAATGACATTTCTCCCCGCCACGATCCCTAACAATGCTCATATATACACTGCTCGATATATCAATTATTGATATAAATTGCTCGCTAAAATTCAGTCTATGTAAATAAGGTTGGAAAAAAAAATGTTTGGTGATTCTTACGTATTTTTGTCTCCTGAACACGAATTTGAAGTCAAAAAGCGGAGGTCTCGAATGCTTTTTGAGATATAGGCCCTAAAAGTATGAAAACTTGTTTCTAATCTCACGATTATCTTTATTGCCACCGAGTTGAGATTTGGCATATATTTTTATATGAACAAAAAATGAGTTTTATGATTATGGGTCGATGTTATTCAAACGTGGTTTAAAGGAGTTTTTGGGAATTGAGTTTCTGCCAAAATTCAATATGGCAAATACAAAATTGTGGTTGAGTTGTGTACTTATATAGTTTGATTCTGTTTAAAAAAGTTAATACAGCCATTCTATATTCATTGTTAAAAAAAAATGCAAGAGATTATTACGAAAATATTTATTTTTCCCATTTCAGTTGACATTTCACATTCCTAATATATAAGAAAGAAATTTATTGCATACAATGTACATAGTCAATACAATTTTTTTTAAGAAAACAAGAACCAAGAATCCATGACACCTCATAAAAACATAGATAGATAGATATTAATATATGAATTGTCAAATTATCATAATTGTCACAAAAATGATCAGTTTTCAATGAAATAAGTGGAACATACATAGGGATTAACGCCTCATTGATAAAAATTTCTAAAACCAGAATTTGATGAAATAAGAGACTACTTTATGAAATGTTTATAACACTTCTAATATATTACACAGTAGATTGGATGAAATTTTTTAAATCCGGCAACTATGGAAGGAGTGCCGGTCATTCTTAAACTCGTCGTTTGCGCATTAGCCAGGAGTCGCAACACTCGCAACTCCTGACTAATGCGCATTGAAAACTTACAACCAGAAATTGGCCGAAGTGGAATTACTGTATGTACTGTGTATGTACTGTGTCTGAAGTGTCCCTACTTCTCAAAATGTATCCCTACTCCTTAACTAAATTTATGGCTCGCGCATTCGTAGACCAAGACGGCGTTTTGTGACGTTGACAATTTAAATGTACCCGGTGAGCCAAATAAAAATCGAACGTTTAATTTAATTTTAAATAAATTTTCATTTAATCCCAGATTTGTTTAAATTATTAAGCTGTGAAAAGTAGCTTCATTACAAAATTGAATGTAGCATGTAACTTTTCGATACAACGATGCTCATTTTTAAAGTAGGTATTTCTTGCGTCAAAATAAAATCTCGAAAAAATACATTTTCTATGTGAAAAATTCTCTTTTCGAATCCATTTTTTATTTTTTAATAACTTTGATAAAACTCCCTCAAAAACACGTTTATTTACGAAAAACAGCGATTTCTCCATGCTCATAGTTTGATCATTCTTTTGAATTTTTATTCTGAAAGATTTTTTCAGTAAGAATCTGAATTTTTTGAATGGGACTGCTACGAGGTCGCGCATGAAGTACAATCAATTGATAAACATAAAAATAAACCGAATTTTATTTACCGCTCTTTATAAATTAATTATAGCTCACGCGCTCCAAATAAATTGTACGAAATGAAACAGGATAAAGTGATAAAAATACTGTTTATTGAAAATCACTCTGACTCGTCTTCATCTTCATCGTCATCATCTTCGTCATTTCCATCTTCAATGTCGCTGTGTAGGTCCATATCTTCTTCGCCCCCTGCGAAGATGCTACACTTCTGGAAGTTACTACTCACCAGTCGGCTCTAGGGCCATCCAATCTATTGATTTTACACGGTTTTAGCCGGGCTGCTATGAAACATGGTTTTTGTTGTCATTTTTGTGAAGTCGTAAATTTATCAAATAACTTTAAGGCCCTAGAGTAATTTAAGAATATACCAAAGACATGATTGATTACTATGGTCTATTATTATTACGATTCTTCTTATATAATATTCTAAAAACTACACCTAAAAACTACCCCTAAAAATTACCCCTAAAAACTACTACCAAAAATCACCTCATGGGACCAGTGACGTCATCAACTCATCAACCGAAAGCAGCCATCTTGGCCGTGACCCAGAGACCAGTGACGTCATCAACCGGAAGTCGCCATCTTGGCCTTGACCCCGTGCCCTTGAACCAGTGACCTTGACCCCGATAACGGTGGCGTCATCAACAACACTCGCCTCTACGGCGTGACCTTGATATTGACAAAAATTGACAGATTGGACCTTAAATTTTCTTATGGAGATTTACATGTGCTGCACCTTTACTAGCATGTTTCTGACTTTACGAATTATTTATTTTTAATGTATGAGTAATGTTCAATAAGTTTTATAGGAAAAGGTCTAGATGTGTCTCCTATATACAGGGTGACCCAGGGGTACGTGCATGCTCCATAACTTTTTTTCTACTCAAGCTATCGGTTTGATTTTTTTTTTAAACGATAAGACCGACAATGGGACACAATCTAAAAATACTAAGTTCTGGTTTTTTAAATGGCAACCCTGCATTTTTGTTACATTTTTAGATTCGCCATTAAATTGTCGATATAACGCACCCGGGTTTCTTAGACTTATCTGCAATAGTTTTTGACTTATGTCAATTTATGTGTCAAAATAGCGTCGTGCAGAGATCCACAAAAAGTTCAGACCTTCAGAACTGTTTAAGATAACTTAATCAACTTTTTTCCAGTCGATTCCTTAAGCTTCAGCGCATCTTCTGAGTTGTAGGCGAATTCGGAGTCGACGTTCTACCGCCTACTACGATTTTTTGAAAATTACAAATTACAAATAGCAATAACTCGACTTTTTCAAATGCATCACCCTATATTTTATTACATCATTACATGACATTTTTTAAGAGCTTTTTGCTGATATAGGGTTTGTTGGGTCTATTTTGTAAAATTTGCAAAATTTATTGCAAAATCAGAAATGTTGACGGTTTATTCGAGGAAAAAAAAGGAATCGAGTAGGCCGCTGTCTTAAAATTTGACACATCCATATACTTTCAATAATTGTATGCGTCTAATTAAAAAAAAAGGAATCGAGTAGGCCGCTGTCTTAAAATTTGACACATCTATATACTTTCAATAATTGTACGCATCTAATTATTAATCATGAGTTTTACTCGCGAGGAATTAGTGAATATGATCTACTGTATTGGCGAAGCTGACAGAAATCCTTTATTAGCAAGCAGCATTTACTAGAAGACTAGCAGTTTGCGTGGAACATGATGGTGACCTATTCGAGCATTTGTTATAAATCAAAAATATTTATATTGTATCCTATTAATCATTCTTTCTTGTAAATATTATAAAAATTGTTTCTCGATTTTGATGTAAGAATGACATATTCTCGTACTAAAATTGGTTGTAGAATGAAGCTCATTCCTTTACAGATTTTGGTAAAATTTTGTTTTTAAATATTGGTAACACTACAAATGTCAAAAGGTTTTACAACTAGTTTATAACCTCAAATTCATAATTTCAATATAGAAACTAAGAGTTACCAATTGTAATATTTCGCAACGAAAATTCCTAACTAACAATGATCACAAATAATTTTAAAAATATCTAAATAAAAACCAAAATCGAGAAAATAGTATAAAAGACGCGTTGCAGAACGCTATTCTCGCACTCATTCGTTCGTTCGTTCGAATTCGTGCGAGAATATGTAGCCTTCTGCAACTTGTATTTTAATATACTATTACTTTGTAATGTATTTCTGTTTCTATTACAATTTCCTTCTGTTGAAACATTCTTTTCAAAATTATATGAATGTGTCAAACAGTGGCCTACTCGATTCTTTTTTTTTTCTCGAATAAACATTTCTTATTTTGCAATAAATCTCGCAAATTTTACAAAATAGACCCAACAAACCCTATATCAGCAAAAAGCTCTTAAAAAATGCCATGCAATGATGTAATAAAATATAGGGTGATGCATTTGAAAAAGTCGAGTTATTGCTATTTGCAATTTGTAATTTTCAAAAAATCGTAGTAGGCGTTAGAACGTCGACCCCGAATTCGCCTATAACTTAGAAGATGCGCTGAAGCTTAAGGAATCGACTGGAAAAAAGTTGATTAAGTTATCTTGAACAGTTCTGAAGTTCTGAATTTTTTTGTGGATCTCTGCACGACGCTATTTTGACACATAAATTGACATAAGTCAAAAACTATTGCAGGTAAGCCTAAGAAACCCGGGTGCGTTATATCGACAATTTAATGGCGAATCTAAAAATGTAACAAAAATGCGGGGTTGTCATTTAAAAAACCAGAACTTAGTTGTGTATCTTATTTGGGACATCCTGTATATAAATAGAAATATTTTTAGAATGTGCCCCATTGTCGGTATTATCGTTTAAAAAAAAAATCAAACCGATAGCTTGGATAGAAAAAAAGTTATGGAGGCCCTGGGTCATCCTGTATTTATTACATTTGCATGGAATTTTGTAAATACAATTTTTTGTATTCTGGATTTCCTTAAAAGATTTTGTATTTACTAGTAAAGATTTTATTATTTGAAAAACTGTTCTTAAATTAAACTTATAGTCAATCCTTCTAAATTTTTTCCGATCATTTTAGAATAACGGTTTTTTACTATGTGAATTAAATTTTCTTCTTTATTTTTAATATCTCGGTAAAGTTTACGATTTATTTGGGTGGTTGTTCTTTATTGGGACATATTTAACAAGGGTTAATTCCTTACCTAAAATAGTTTTTTAACATACTAGTGGAGCATCTGCGTAGTCATAACATCCAACTAATACTGTTTAATTTAATTATAATGTCTCTGTACCTGGTTTATGGATATTAAACCAAAACTCTGTCTAACTAATAATGAATAAGCTTTGAATACTTACTGAAATAAGGGTAACTATCCACATGCAGTATGTGAGCATGTAGGATAACATCAGATTCATATGTATGGTATTTCTCAAACATCGGAGTTCTCTGAAACAAAAAGAAATAAATGTTTTCACACATTGGTTTTACTCTAAAGTAGTACAGTAAATAATAGATTTTTTTCATTAGTAATCTCTCTAGTGCTTGAATTACTATCGGAAATATTATATTTCTGAGAGCATGAATTTTTTTAAAAAATGCTCGACGAGATATTTCCAGGTAGTAATTCAAGAACGTGGAAGATTCGGTAAGAACATTTTACATCAATATAATATAAAAAATTACAACATGACATTTTCGTTAGATATTTATGGCACAAATGCAACGGGTTCCTTGAATTCTAGTTACAAGAAACAATTAAAGACAAAGGACCCCGCAATTTTTGATAGGGAAATGGCTTTCGGTGGTCGGAAATTTATTCGTCATCCCATCCCGATCAAAAGTGTCCACGGGCCCAAGTCAATCCTATGATACAGATTTCGAGCTGGCGGGAGTTTAACCTGATGAGAGGGAACTCGATATATGGTGTTCACCACTTTACGTTGTTGTTGTTTGTTAATTTTACCGTCTCTTTTCTGACCCAATGACCTAAACTGGACGGGACCTTTGTGATGCAAGTGATCTACCACCGACTAACAAGTGTGTAATTGTGTCACCAACCCCTATCAGTTCCACGAGATATCCGATCTCATCCGGCCTGTTTACCGGCGTGAATGAAACTGCGTATGACGCAAATACCTTTTTGCACTTGCCAAAGTCTTATCTGACTTTAATTCAACTTGAATACGGCAGGATTCGAACCTATTCCCCGAACACTGACCAAGCTGAATCGGCAGACGCCTTACCAACTAGGCCACCGTGTCCGGTACGTTTATGGTTTATATGATGGATATATGTCATACACATCCACATATACACACGCACACATTCATCGTCTTTTAAAAAAATTATTTTTATTTCTAAACTTTTTTTTAAGAATTTATGGGTATGTACGTACATGCGTTGGTTTTTTTACGATTTGCGAATCGCAAAAAAATTGCGATTATTCGTATGAGTCTCTCTCCAGACGATGCTCCCTCTGAGTATCATGAGTATCACTTGTTTCCATCAATGGCATCCGACCTGTTGGACGCCGATGCTTGAAAGATAAGAGAGCAACTCGTGTGAGAAAATGTACCACGTGATCACTCCTCACGGGGTTTAGGGGAATTGGAACCCCTCCTCAAGACGAAAACTTCTGTATCTTTACTTGAAATAGAAAATAGAAAAAAAAATATTCCAGAAATGTATATAACTGATATTCTATTTTGAATATCATACATTACTTTGTGTACGTCCGTTTTCTTTATACAGGGTGATTCATATCTATTGGGACATAGGCTAAGAGCAGGTTATTGGGACCAAAATATGGCGATAGGACCAAATATACCTTAATAAAATAATGGAATAAGATACAGGGAGTTAAAGTTGAAATTTTTGTTTTCGTTTTTTTCTGATAATGTCACTGTATATATTTTTTTTTTTTGGCATAGGCGGATTGCCATTCAGCCAGAAACGGATTCGTCTATAATTAGAAATACCCCAAAATATTACCTAACAGCAAACAGCAGAAGTTATGGCAAGAAAAACAATATATGACAGGGACACACGCTTCTCATCCAGGGGCCGATCAGGACATTTTTTTTTGACAAACAGTGGTAGGCCTCGGTTAGGGCGTAAACAAATAGGTATAAAAACGGAGGAAACAAGATTAAGATTCTAATCATAGACGAATCTTAGTATCTCTCAGAAATTCCAAAAAGCAATCGATAATTTTATCAGATAAATGGGTCAAAGCCGTTTCTACATTCAAAGGAGAAGGAATATTATATTTTATAAGGTTTATATAAAGTTTATTTGAATGTTCCGTGTATTTTTTGCATTCGAAATAAACGTGATTGAGGTCTCCAATTGAACTACAAAAATCGCAATATTCATTTTCTTTTACATTAATTTTAAACAGGTGTTTTTGATAACTGGATTGACCAAATCTAGTTCTAATTAAAGATGTCTTGGAATAATATGATTTCTAAACCAGGGTGAGTTTGGGATGTTTATCTGTATTTTTGTATATTGATTGGAGTAAGTGGAGCAGAATTGTGACCAATCAGACCTCCATCTTCTCATAGTATTAGATTTTAGTAAGGCAAACACATCTGGGCTACTGATGTTATAAGTTGTGTTATTTCCATTTTCTATTGCAGATTTGGCAAGCCTGTCAACATATTCGTTGTGCTTCAGACCAATATGTGCCTTTACCCATATAAAACATATATCTACACTACTATTCATTAGTTGGTACAAAATCTTTTTGATCAAGAAAATATATTGATTAGAATTAAACTTGGGCATATCCATCGCTACCGCTGATTTTAAGACAGATAGACAATCTGAAGCAATTAAAGCTTTTTTAATATTGGATTCTGAAACAAATTGTTATTATATATTATTTTATGTATTATTTCACATTTTGTTACAGGGAGCGCCACGTGAATGATTCCTGATTATGAAATTAACTGGTAGCTTTTTTTGACGAAACTTTTTAGTGATTTTGATCAGAAAATATGACGTAAACATCATTTCTACATCACATTGGTACTCTTTTAAACACGATAATTGCACCCATTTTCGATAAAAACGCAATTGAACAGTTCTGAGAAGGGGGATTTCAAATAACAATAAAAAAACTTGTAACTTGTAAAAACAATTTGACATAAAAAAAGCAAACTTAAATAAAATGTTCTATGTGGCCTCCTCCGACTTTTCTAATTCTTGTAATAAAGGGTGTCAAAGACAACATTAGTCTGACCCCATATAAAATTACCTGTTCAATTGCGTTTTTCTCGAAAACGGGAGAAATTATCGTATATACATAGAGGAAGGGGGTAGCTAGAAGGTTGGATAGGCTGCCAGCTTTGTGAACATTGGAGTAACAATGCTTGTGTCGGTGTTGTAAAGCGGTGAACCCCCGGTGGGAAAATGGCTCTAGAATTCCCGAAAATCCGTTTTTTGCTACACTAATATTTTTTGCAAAAACGGCGTTTCAAAAATATTTTCTTTACCAATTCGCAAAATTATTGTGGTGAAAACGGAAAATTTGATCCTCCCGTTTTTGTATGAAGACAAAAGATAAGGCAATAATTACAAACTTTTTTTCACTTTTTACACTTACATTAATAAATTTATTGTAAAAAAATCCAATTTGCGAAAGTTTGAAGGCAGAGTTTTTTCTCGTGCACTTAATAAAATACTTGATATATACAGGGTGTATGATAAGGAATGATCCATATTTTAGTTATAGGTTCAGGACCTCGAAATATTAATATTTTACTAAATAACCCTGTGTAAAATGTTATTTACTACTAAGATACAGGGTGTTGAAGATAAAATATATTTTTCGTTTTTTTGCAATAATTTCTTTATTGTTTAATATATTGACTTAAAATTTGGTATGGTTATATTTTTGAGTTAGCAAATCATAAGCGTCTTATCAATTTTGAGATTAGCTAAAGAGGGCGCCACCTACACTCAGTGCCGGTCCTAGAGACATTTTTCTAGTGGATGCGAACAATTAACTGGCGCCTCTCATAACAGTGGAGGGCGTAATACGGGGGGGGTCAGGGAAAATTTTTAAAATTTGAGTAGCCTAAAACGCTGTTTTGGACTATAATCCAGTCAAATTAGACAATTTTACGGCAAAACTTCGGAAAAATTAAAAGTGAGCTGAATTTTTGTGTACACTTTTATTTAGTGTTTTCAAACAACGTCCGAAAAGTACCCTTGATTTGACCTTGAGCTTCACGAGTTATAGGGCAGTAATGTAGCAAAAATTTGTTTTTTCGCTTATATCTTCTTTTCTATTGACTTTAGGTGGAAAACATTCTACAGAGAAATTGAAGTTTACAAAATTCTCAACAAAAAAGTATTTTGGTATTTTTGTTGTAGGACTAACCCATTCTGCAAAAAATCGCTGTGAACGTTGATTTGAAGGATAACACTACAGTAATACTAGTTCCACAACCAATTTGAAGTCTGAAATTATGTATAATATACTATGGGAAGATGTAGACCTCCTGATAGCTCGTACGCCGATTGATGGAGAAATTTATTTCCTGAAGGAAAAGTTCCACAGTAAACATGATCTTTTATTTCTCCATGCTGTCTTAGGGTGTGACACAACGTCAGCTCTTTTGGGTAAAGGTAAAACGATAGCTTTGAAGCTATTGGAAAAATGGCAAGCTGCAGCTCAAGTTTTCACGCAAGGAGATTCCTCACACGAATTGATTTCTTCCAATTTTTACTGGCATTAATATGGAGCTCCAATTGAAGTAGCATCCATTGATCAATATCGTTACAAGTGTTCCACGAAATTAATAAGTAAAAGTAAGCCGGTGAAATTGGCAGTATTACCGCCAACAGACAGTGCAGCTAAAGAGCACCTTCACAGAGTTTATTTTAAAGTACAAAAGTGGCTGGGAAATGAATTAAACCCTAATGAGTGGACCATTGTGTGGATGTCGAAAATTGGGGATAAAATGCTCGTCAATTTGTGGTTATTGCAACGGACAATCGTGTTTGAATGCCAATACCATAGAAGATAACGGAGAAAACCAATTTGATGAAGGAGAGAATGATAATCAATTAGAATTATTTTCTACGGATTATCTGGAACAACGCGACATAGAAAGAGAAGAAGACGAAGATGAAGAAGCTTAAGATAAGTCTATTTTGACAGTTTTAAGAAGTATTAAGAGGATATTTTGACCGTATTAGGCCTAAAGGGGATACCACTTTAAAAAAACGCGCCTCGTACTCAACCACAAAGGTGGTGTGGATTGGGGTACTTCGTATTGGATTCACACTTTTAACACCTATAGTACGGTAAAACGGTTAGACTTACGAAAAAACTACTAGAATACTTTTTTGTAGAGAATTTTGTAAACTTCAATTTCTCTGTACAATGTTCTATACCTAGAGTCAATAGAAAAGAAGATATAAGCGAAAAAACAAATTTTTGCTACATTAGCGCCCTATAACTCGTGAAGCTCAAGGTCAAATCAAGGGTACTTTTTGAATGTTGTTTGAAAACACTAAATAAAGGTCTACACAAAAATTCAGCTCACTTTTAATTTTTTCGAAGTAAAAACCTTATTTGACTGGAGTATACTTTTTATTACATTACATTCAGAAAAAAATTTCAAGCTGTGGCGCCCCCTTGCCCGCGGCGCCCGCCTGCGGCCGCATCCTTCGCGTATGCTTTAAACCGGCCCTGCCTTCACTCTACAACCATTTCTCTAATTCAGAAATGAGAGATATGATTTGTGTTTATGCACAAATAAATTTTTCTGAAATTGCTACTGCCATCTAACAATTAATTATTTGGCAGCTGTACATTTTCATTTTAGTTTCAAAGCCTACTATGTTGAAATATGTTAAAGTAAATTAACTAGATACTGTGGCTAGAATATTTTAAATGCAAATATCTGGAAATGAGCTGAATTTATGCTATCAAAACAAGTATAATTTTTTTAAAATCTAAAGTGTTTTCCGGGCTTTGAAGCCGTGGTCCAATGGAATTTCTTCCTGACGATGAGGCAGTGGGCGAAGTGATCTCCCGTGCTTCCCGACGTTGACTGATTCGACAGTGGTCCGCTCGGTCGTTTGAAGGGATGGAACACTCCGCCTTCGGCGTCGTGTTCTAAACTTCCCTTCTCACAAAATAAAATATCACTTTTAGCACTTATATCATAAATAACTATTACGTGATTTATTGAAAAATTTGTAATCCGCTTGGGAGTGTCATTCTTTTAGAGCGTGCTCTCTAAATGCAGGGCAGGAGCTAAAAATGGGGGTGCGTTTTGGAGCCGGTTATGTCGAAAAGTATCATATTTTTGACAAAAATGATGACGACCGTTTTTTTACGCAATGAACTGATCTTCATTTTCATCCAAACAAAAATTCTCTAAGTGTCATATTTTCGGAAATATCGGCGAAAATAGGCGAAAAAAAACACATTTTTGAGACCAATGGGCCATTTTCCCGCTCTTGCACAAATTTCAGACAGCTGTGATTTTCGGTGGCGAATGTACCCATGAATACCTGCAATTTAAAAAAAAAATTGTGCCGGACAGACCTAATGCCCAGGTTGGCACCTTCGTTTATTGGATTAAGTACATCAAAACGTCAAAAACATCTAGTGACAGATGGCTACGGTGTTATCATGGCAACTGTGATATTTAACATACCCATCGAAAATTCTCTCTGGCTAGACGCTGGTATTTTGTCTTTAATGAAGATTTTGACATAAGAGCTCGGGAAAGTAGGCTTTGCTGGGCAGTTATGTCACTTTACCGAGCAGTTATGTCAATTTTCCGATCTAGATCGGCAACGACGGACTTTCCGAGCTAAAAAATGATCGGAAAAACGCATTTTCTAAAGTGACGGCACAAAAATTTTGTTTTCGAGAAAAAATATATTTTTTGCTAACATTAGGGCCATTTTTTTAAATAATAATTATATTGAGTCTTCATATATACCCAAAAAATATGTTACTAGGATTTTAGTAGTATGAAATAAACATTTGTTGGTCTAAAATAATGTATTCTATTAGCTATCAACCAATCTGTATTATTACAGTGAACGGAAGGAGGAAAGCTTCCTATTGGTTAAAAAATGTTGGTGTGAAATTTTCATATAAAAACGACTAAGGTGTTTTGTTATATTACATTGGGTTTATTTTATTGGTTCATTTATTTAATTCTAACCAGCTTATTAAATACCACCGCTGGCTTTTTCACTGTTAACAGCTAGGCTAGCTAGAGTAACCGTCAAGTTAACTTAAAAAATGGGTCCAGGTCACTTGGTCGTGGTAGACTTGTTTGTTCAAACGAAAAGTAAAAAATAATATTTTAAGGGTTACGAAGAAGAGAGTGACATCTTGACTTAACTTCTTCCAATAATTTTATATTTATTAGTTGTTCATTCATTGTGAAAAAAAATATTTTGAAAGAAAATAAATAATATTTGATACACTTGACAGATGAAAATTAGAAACTGCGTGATTCAAGTCAAAATTGAGTCACCATGTCGAGTTGCCTAAACTGATTACTAACGCGTTACTAACTGGTTAGTAACCAGTAGCGTCGTCTGCGGTGTTCCATTCAATTACAATGGCTGCGACTCATCGCGGACTGGTTGGTGATTTGCGTAAGAATCACGTTTGTTTTGAGCAGCTCCATGTACTCCGCCACAGTCTACTCAATAGTGATCGAAATCAGTAGTCTCTGATTACAGCTGTGGTCGAAAACATCTATTATTCACAATCTGACTAAAAATTAATACCGATTCGAGTGATGATGAATCCATCTTACTTTATTACTCTTTTATTATTATTCTTTTGCTATTTCACACCAATCATGATCAGTTTCATCCCTCTTGGAGTAGCCTAGGAGCTTAAAACTATACAATACGGGATATTTTTCAACTTCTTCCAATAATTTTATATTTATTAGTTGTTCATTCATTGTGAAAAAAAATATTTTGAAAGAAAATAAATAATATTTGACACTCTTGACAGATGAAAGTTAGAAACTAGGCGATTCAAGTCAAAATTGAGTCACCATGTCGAGATTCCTAAAGTGATTACTAACGCGTTACTAATTGGTTAGTAACCAGTAGTGTCGTCTGCGGTGTTCCGTTCAATTACAATGGGGGAGTTCTTTCCAAGTTGCCAACCTAGAAAAAGGTCTACCATCGGAGAAGCGTTATTTTTTGTCATTATTTCCGTAATGATTTAATATGTTCACAAAAAACTACTGAACTCTCCAGAATATATCGTTTTAGAAAAATAATGATTTTAATGAACTCCATTTCTGATTGGTTAAAATGAAAGTTGGTATCGAGACTCGGGGTAAAAAACAACGCTAATATCGTGCTTCTAGCGGCAGCTAACGAAAGGAATGACGTAGCTAAAATGACATTTGACAACGAAACATGTCAACTGTCTCCAGTCTCGAAACCAACTTTAATTTCAACCAATCAGAAATGGAGTTTATAAAAATTATTCTTGCTAACGATACTTTTTGGAAAGCTCAGTAGAATGTTGTTATGGTATTTTATAATTGCGGAAGTAATGCAGTAGATTTTGAGGTTAGTAGGAAACTCCTCCATTGCTGCGACTCATCGCGGACTGGTTAGTAATTTGCGTCAGAATCACGTTTGATTTTTTTTTGAGTTAAAAATCCTACATCTGTTATTCTCAATAGTTGTAACTATTCTATATATTAACTACTTATTTTTAATAAAAAACATAAATTCTTACATTAATAAAGTAAAATAAAGATTTCTTACTCTAGTTACTCTACGGCCTTAACGGTATTTGAAAATTTACGACTTCCCAAATCAGTATTTTTGATTATTTTTGATTAATTCATTCACACATGGCTGCGCCAATGAAAAGTCATGAATTTAGTCACATGATTATGCAATATGAACGGATATTTAGATAAATAAAAAATATCAGCGGCTATTTTAGTCGATTGTATATTGTTTGCTATTAAGTGTCAAAATTTGACGTAACTTTTAGTTAAAATTGAAAATGTCTCGTTTTGGTTCATGTTCTACTACGGAAATTAGTGAAAATATAAGCAAATCTATCCCAGAAAATATCAAAAAGAGAAAGGAGTCTGTTTGGAGACAATCTTAGAGAATGATTTGGTGGGGTTCATGAAATAATCTTCCTGAATATCACTCGACTATGACAAATTCTTTAATTCATCTCGAGCAAGTTGCATTTCAAGACAATTCAATTCGACCATCTGAACTTTAATAATCAAAGAATAACTCCCTCGAGCTAAAGCTCTCGGGAGTTATTAAATGTTCATATGGTCTCATCAAATTGTCTCAAAATACAAGGTACTCTCGATAGAATTAGGCAGAAAATAATAGTCGGCTATTTGTCATAGTCTTGGGATATTACCTTCGATTATTTCCCTTGCCTGTCAAATATCAATTTTTAACCAATCACGTGCTTGGAAACTGATTTGGCGCAGCCAATCAAAACAAAATAAAGCGACTATTCACCTTGGTGGTAAATATTCGGCTATTTGATCATCGTCCTCAATATTCACCTGAAGGACGGTATCCAACAATAACTAAGCCGCCCGTAAATTTCAAATTTTTCAAATAAAACCTATACTAATGGTATTATAAAGTTGCTTATAGTTAAATTATCGATCTTTAGTAGCAAATACATAAATCCAACTGATTTCGCACTTTTTCTGAAACTATAAATATATTCATTCATTCCTTTCTATCTAATACCGTCCATTTTACGACAAACATACGCTACTGTCAATCTGAATTTTGACAGTTTGCCATTAAAGTTTATTACAGAATTAAATTTGACACATTTTGTTAAAAAGTATTAACAATGAGTAAAAATCTTCAAGAAATTGATAATATAATTAAATTAAACGTACCTACCAAGACAGTAAAGAGCAAAATTAGTATAATTTGTAATGAAGTTATTTTTCACAAACTAAATAATTTGAATAATTTCGGGATTAAATTAAAATTTATTTAAAATTAAATAAAACGTTCGATTTTTGTTTGGCTCACCCTGTACATATTGTTGAATCTTTTACGGGCTAAACGCCGTTCGAAGGGATTTTGCGTGGTAGGAGCTCACGAAGGTGAGATTTTAACATTTTGAAAAATAAGAATTCATTCACTGACAGAAATCCGAAATTTCCAGTCGAACGAAAATTTAACCGTTTAGCCGTTTTATATTAATTAATTAACTTCCGAAACTAGCAGATGGGTAAAAGTAGAGTCGCCGTTTGTTTCCGAATATTAATAAAAGCCGAGGTACAACTTTAATTTTCCGTAATTTTCCGTAATTTTCGTATTTAATTATAGCCGTATTTGACGTGATATTAGAATCGTCGTATTTTGTTTTGAAAACGCGTTTAATTTTGGTAACGTTTTAAGACAGCGAAGCGAACTATTTATTTACGTTTGGTTTTTCTGATATTTTTTTTTTATCCGGTTTATCAATTAGGAATTCGAGGACAGTCTATTCAATTTTGGAGATTCGTTATTGTTTTATTTTAGAAGAGTTATTTAGAATTTTCATTCCGATTTTAGTTTTATTTTATTAATTTGTTTTTCCGGAAAATTAATTGAACGTGATTCATTTAATTTTGATTCTTTTCGTATCCGAATTTTGGGGAAACCATTTAGAATTTTCATTCCGATTTTAGTTTTATTTTATTAATTTCTTTTTCCGAAAAAATTAATTGAACGCGATTCATTTAATTTTGATTCTTTTCGTGTCCGAATTTTGGGGAAACCATTTAGAATTTTCATTCCGATTTTAGTTTTATTTTATTAATTTGTTTTTCCGGAAAATTAATTGAACGTGATTCATTTAATTTTGATTCTTTTCGTATCCGAATTTTGGGGAAACCATTTAGAATTTTTATTCCGATTTTAGTTTTATTTTATTAATTTGTTTTTCCGAAAAATTAATTGAACGGGAGACATTTAATTTGTATTTCTTTTCGTGGCCGTATTGTAGGAGAGTTATTTAAGTTCGCAGTTTAGAATTTAGATTTAATTTATAATTTTGTTAATGATCTTTTCCGAAAAATTA